>MU223618.1:566267-576341 GCA_018584345.1 Thuja plicata | reverse complement strand
TCAAACACCTCATGGAGGACCTTACACAAGGTCTAAGGCTAGAACTCAACCTGATGAGTCATATATCAACCATTTCCCCACTTGGGAAACAGAGCAAGAGAACGATCCCTTCATGAACACCAGTTCTGCTCTATTTATGGAACAACCCTGTGGGGAAGCCTTTTTCTAAGATATCACCGAAGAAGAACTTGAAGATGTGGAACAAGATGCCTACTCTACCAAAGTAGTTGACGTTGTTGTAGAGAGGAACCCTGAATGTTACCTAGCCATGCTAATAAAGAAGGGAGTCAAACTCCCCGCTGAATTCAGTGTATCAACTATATGGCCCGAAAACCCTCTCGCAGGTCAGAATACTACTTAGCTTCCCCAGATACTACCTGTTGTGTCACAGATCTTTCCACCATTGGCCTTACCCACATTGACACAGACTGTATCCAATCAAACCAATGACCCGACCCAAACCAGAACATCATCTACTCAAGGCATGACAGGCTCGCAACTAAGTGCACCTATGGTCACTAGTATGCCTCCACCTATGGTCTCATGGCCAACACAATCAAGCTCTCATGCTATGCCTTCCATCCCACCAAACACCAACTATTATGAAACTATGTCGTTGCTGCAATCAATTCACACTAGTCTTGGGATCAACACATCATGCCCGCAGGGATCCATCTCTGCTGGAACGACTTATAGTCAAGGCCCGCCCAAGGCTGCATCTTTGCCCATGCTGACACCAATCCAACCTCCGCAACAACAACCCTAGCTTCAGTTGCCTCAACCCCAACCTCCGCAACAACAACCCCATCTTTAGTTGCCTCAAAACCAACCCCCGCAATAGAAACCCCAGCTTCAGTTGCCTCAGTACCAAACTCCGCAACAACAACACCAGTTTCAATCTCAACCTCAGTAGCGGACGTACCTACCGCAACATTATCAACCCTAGTTTCAGTCACAACAACAAACACTTTGAAACCCACCATGGACTACTCATGTCCCTACAGTTACAAATCACTCGGTGGGGAATCAATATCAAGTCCCTAGGATGAAATCTTACATTCCTACTCAAGGGACATAGAGGCGCAACCTCATACCCACCATGGCACAAAGGAATGTCCACACACATCAGCCTCAATATCAAACGGACATGCTAATGCAACAAATGCAATCCCTTCAAACCCAAATGATTGATATGCAAAATTAGGGGCAAACTAAGTCCTATACCACAGAGGATTTATACCCATACCCCTTTGACCATTCTCTTGAAATGTCTCCATTCCCAAACCACTTCTTAGTGCCAAAATTTGACAAGTATAGGGGCAGTACGAACCCTATTGAGCATATATGAGAGTTCTTTGCTAGTTGCGTCAAAGTCGCTCATGATGAGACATATCTAATGCGATTGTTCCCATAAACTTTTGCCGGACCAGCAATGGAATGGTTCTCACATCTACCTCATGGCATCCAGTCTTGGGGAGAATTAGCTAAAAAGTTCATAGCCCACTTCCATCATAACATCAAACGCAAGGTCAACATCGAGGACCTTTGTGACATTAAATAGAAAGATGGAGAGTCTTTTGTGAAATTTCTACAGAGATGGAGGAACATGGCAAACCGTATAACATATGATGTGCCCGAACAAGACTTGATAGTCATGTTTGTTGACAATTTGATCCCAGAAATGTCATTCACAACAGAGCTACAGTTAGCTCCAAACTTCACACAACTCATCGAAAGAGGAGTTGGTTGTGAGCAGAACTTGGTCAAACGAGGTATCCTTGCAAATCCTACACAAATGAACATAAATAAAAATGCAACAGAAAAAGATAAGTGGTGGAAGAAGAACAAAAATGTCACTAGCGATGGTGTCATTGATGTAAAGACTGTCAACTATGCGCAACCCAAGGTGTCACTGCAAGGCGCACCTGTGGCAAACCAAAACCCCACAGGGCCCACTCAACAAGCATACACTCAAAACCAACCTCACCCTATACAAGCAGCTGCTGTGTCAAATAGTCAACAACATAATCAAAGCAAACCATGGTTTCAGTTCTAGCAATGAGATTTCACGCCATTAGGAGAGCCGATAGAATCAATTTTATGCAAGTTGATACAATCAAACACTATCACTCTCCCAGAAATCAGAGACTTTGAACAAGATGAAAAAAAATTGAGGTGGTATAATGACAAAGATTTTTTCAAGTTTCATCGGGTCAAGGGGCACAAAACAGCCAACTGCTACCGATTGAAGCATGCTATTCAAGATCTGATTAACACAAGGATCATTGATGTGACGAATAATCAAACTAAAGGCACAACTGATCACACCATTTTCAATGATACCTTCTGTGATCACAACAAGGGAAAAGCCTTCGGGTCTGGTGGACAAACCAATAAAGTTAACTATACATATGCCAATAACTTGACAATGTCATAAATTGCATAAATCCTTCAAATAACCATGTGGCCATAATCACTATCAGGGACCAAGGTAACAATTGCGCTGTAACTACACATCGTGCTAGAGTCATCTTGCAAGGAGTACCATCCTCAGCTACTACACCAGCCAATCCTATAGCAAACTCAGATCCACAAACAAGCATAGTGGACCAACTAAAGCACACACCTGCCCAGATATCCATGTTTGACCTATTGCACATATCTCCGCAGCATAAACTGGCACTTGACCAAGCACTTCAGAATGCAGCTGTCCCAAGGGACATAACACCTGAGAGCTTCCAAAAAATGGTTAACCATATAGCAGCTAACAAACATGACACATTCACAGACCGTGATGTACCACCACATAAACCCCTGCATAATGATCCTCTACACTTACTTGTCCAAATCCACAAAAGCGTTGTCCGTAGGGTCCTTGTTGATGGTGGATCTGGGTTGAACATTTGTACTCTAAAGTTAATCAAGCAACTGGGCTATTCCAAATCAAGCATTGATGTCACAAGAAGGATAAATATTAGAGCCTATGATGAAGAGGAAAGGTCCTCTAAGGGTATTATTATTCTACCTGTTCGCATTGGTCTTGTGGTAAAAAACACACCCTTCTAAATCTTAGACCTGGAGTTGGGATACAACATGTTACTAGGGAGACCTTGGATACATGAAATGCAAGTTGTACCTTCGACATACCATCAATGCATCAAGTTCCCTCACCAAGGGGAGGAGATCATCATAGAGGGAGATCCCAATCCCTTCCAATATTGTAATGCAGTCCAAATCAACACTGATAACTAGGTACCGTCAAACCAAGATGCAAGCATCCCATCCTCTTCAGATTTGAATCCCAAAGATGTCACACGAGCAACGGGAAAGATAGTCATTAACCAGGATGCAAGTATCTCCTCCCCTTCCAATTCAAATCTTAAAGATGTCATAGAGAAAGCAGGCAAGATATCCATCATGGACAAGGGATGTGGTGAATATAGATATAAAGAAGCCTTTACCATCACGCACATGCCTCAAAGCCCACGAACTCATGGCATGCCACAACCTATTATTGTAACAGAGACTCCACAACCGGTTCTATTTAGATGTCCACCCACAACCTTTGTCTGATGGGGAGACATAGTGGAAGAGAATCCTTTTGAGCAAGACATCAATACCAAGTTATACAGAGACTCCCCTGAGACAATCTGACCACCACTATCATTGGCAAACTATGGTAATGGTTACACAATGATACAAAGATTTGGGTACGATGGTATAACTAGACTGGGGGCAAGGCAAAAGGGCATACATGAATTGCCTCTCCCACCAACCCAAAGAAACACTAGAGTTTTGGGCTATGGACAACAAAGAACTAGTTTGGTGATCCAAGATGTTCAAGTCAATCAAGAGAAAGTAGTAGAGATGCACCAGGGGCACCATATTAGCATAGTTGTTGCCCGCTGAAGAGGGAACCACACAATCCCAAATAAACCTACACATAGCAATCGACGATAACTAGGGAAGTGAGACATTGAATGAACATTCCATTAAGACAAACTCCCATGAGTATGAGTGGAGATCCCTCCATGATTCCGAACCATCCATCCCTTACTTTTCCCCTCGAGCTGACATTATCATAAATCTAGCAGACCTATTTGTACAACTGACCATTATCGAACAACCCTGTATAGACAAACATATCATTTGTCAAACCTCAAGTGGTGCGTCCTCATCACAGTCCAATTTTGTAGGCACCATATCAGCAGTCTTGTTCAGTCAACCGAAGCCAAACAGTAGTGAAAGTGTTTGTCTCGTACACCCTGAGCTTATAGAGTGGGATCAACAAGGACTACCTGATCTTGATGTCTTTGAAAATGATGAGGCAATAGCTCATTTCATGGGACCGAGGGAAGGCATTCTGTCAGGAAATCACAAGGCAGGATTCTCTATCAACCTAGACAGAGCAACATACTTCAGGGAGGAAGCTCCTCTTTCCAGTCCATAAAAGAAAAAAGAACAAAAGAATAAAAAGCTAAAAGAAGACGTATCTTCTGGAAAAAACCTCATAGAGGCACTAGAAGATGGAAAGAAGGAATTTCTCCCCCTGACAGAGGAGAAATAATCACTACTAGCTGAAGAGACAGAGGAAATCAACATGGGGGATGACAAGAACCCAAAGAACATCTACTTGGCAAAATCTCTCACCCCTGAGGAGAGAGAACAGTTCATCAGTTTCTTCAAGGCAAGAATGATCAATTTGGCATGGTCTTACTCAGATATGCCAGGATTAGATCCAGAGTTGGTGCTACACCATCTCCCATTGTTACCGAACGCTAAACCTGTCAAACAAAAGCTAAGAAAGATGCATCCTCACGTTGCATTGTTAGTCAAAGCAGAACTGAAAAAGCTCCTGGATGCTAAATTCATCAGACCTATACCATATGCGGATTGGATATCTAATCTAGTACCAGTAACAAAGCATAGTGGACAAATATAGAATTACACAGACTTCCGAGATCTCAATATAGCATGTCCCAAGGATGACTTTCCTTTACCAAACATCGATATGATAGTGGACCTAACTGCAAAGCATGAAATGTTGTCACTTATGGATGGCTTCTTAGGTTACAACGAAATAAGGATAGTGCCAGAGGACCAACACAAAATGGATTTGACATGTCCTTGGGGAACATATTGTTGGAATGTCATGTCATTTGGTCTAAAGAACGCTGGAGCAACATATCAGAGGGCAATGACAACCATATTTTATGATCTCATCCACAAGACAATGGAAGATTATGTGGATGACATACTAGCAAAGTCCATACTTCGAAAGGATCATTTATAGGTTTTGGGACCCATCTTTGATAGAATGGAGGAATTCAAAGTCTGACTAAACCCAAAATAGTGTGCATTCGGTGTCACAGCAGGAAAATTACTAGGGTTCATAGTATCACACAGAGGAATTGAAGTGGATCGAGCAAAGGTCAAAGAAATATTAGAGATGCCTCCACCATCAAACCTGAGACAACTAAGAGGGTTACAAGGAAGGCTCCAATTGATAAGATGCTTCATAGCTCAACTGGTAGACAAGTACCACCCATTCCAACATCTATTGCATAAAGACATCAAGTTCATATGGACAGAGCAATGTGAACAGGCATTTCAGATATTCAAAGACTACCTTCTTAAGTCTCCTATATTGGTACCACCAGTACAAGGTAGACCATTGCTTCTATATATCTCAGCGACAGAATCAGCGTTAGGGGTCCTTTTGGCGCAACATGATGATGCAAGAAAGGAGAGGGTCGTCTACTATCTAAGAAGGACTTTGGTTAGATATGAGCTAAACTACATGCTAATTGAGAAGTCATGCCTGGTAGTTGTGTTCGCTTCCCAAAAGCTAAGACACTACATGTTGAGTCACCAAACGAAATTGGTTGCACATATTGATCCTCTCAAGTACCTATTAAGCAAAGCAACGCTCACTAGATGACTGGCCAAGTGGGTAATGATCTTAAGTGAGTTTGACATTGAGTATGTAGACAAAAAAGCTATCAAAGGACAAGTGATCACCGATCAACTAGCAGAGGCACCAATTCAAGACCACCAGCCTATTATCTCTAATTTCCCTGGTGAATCTATCATGACACTACAACCGGCGATCGAGGTATGGCAACTTTACTTTGATGGATCATGTACAAACCATGGAGCGGGGGCAGGGATAGTTCTTATCACTCCAAACCATGATACAATTCCAAAGTCTTTCAGACTTAACTTCCAATGCACCAACAATATAGCAGAATATGAAGCATTGGTCATCGGTCTAAAGATAGCCATTCAATGGAGAATCAAGAACTTGAAAGTCTTTGGTGATTTTCAGTTGGTCATTAGCCAAGTTAACAATGATTACATGACCAAAGATGAGATGCTTATACCTTATAGAGCACAGATGGAACAATTGCACACCAAGTTTCATTACATTCTCTTCGAGCAAGTCCCAAGAGCGCAGAACAAAGCAGCAGATGCGATGGCTACCATAGAATAACTGATTGATATGCCAGGTAACGATACCAAATTCCAGTTTCTAGTGGAGCAACTCTTGGTTCCATCACATCAAGCATCTATCACAGAATCAGCGTGTGTCCTTGTTGGTCTTGAATCCCCATGGTACCAAGATGTCTATAGCTATCTCCAAAACAATGTCTTACCCCCAAACTTGTCTAGGAACCAAAGAAAAACCCTCATCCGACAAGCCTCTAGGTATACTATCCTCTCAACTACTCTATACAAACGAAGTCTTGATGGAACATTACTACGATGTCTCACTTCCATGGAATCCCAGAAAGCTTTGTACGAGGTACATGAAGGAATATGTGGAACCCACGGAGGTGGCAACAGCTTAGCTAAGAAAATAATCCGCATGGGATACTATTGGCCCACAATAGAGACAGATGTACACAAGCATGTTCAAAGGTGTAGACAGTGTCAAATTCATGGAGACCCCATCCATGCACCAACCTAGGAATTAAATCCCATCACATCACCATTGCCATTTTCAATGTGGGGATTTGACCTAGTGGGTAAGATAACACCTTCTTCAGCAAACGGACACAAGTACATCATAACAGCAACAAAGTACTTCACAAAGTGGGTGGAAGCAATTCCCCTCACTTACATCACTGGAAAAAAGATAGCAATGTTCATGCTTAATCACATCATCTGTCGATACGGGATCCCCCAAACAATCCTGATGGATCATGGTACCCCTTTCCAGAACAAGGATGTTGAAGACCTATGTGAACAGTTCCGCATCAAACAAGGGTTCTCCTCATTTTACTACCCTCAAGGGAATGGACAAGCTGAAGCTACGAATAAAATAATCTTGAAGATTCTGAAGAAAATAGTGAACGAATCAGGGAGAGACTGGCATTTATAGCTTAGTCCCGCACTATGGGCATACATAACTAGTCAGAGAACACCAACAGGAGCAACTCCTTTCTCCCTAGTCTATGGAATAGAGGCGGTATTACCCCTCAAAGTGGAAATCCCATCCCTGAGGATATCATTAAAGAACCTGGTTTCTGACGAAGACTATAGAGTAGCAAGGCTCACTGAGCTAGAGTTACTAGATGAAAGAAGACAACATGCCTTCGACCACTTATAAGGCTATCAGAATCGCCTTAGAAGGAACTATTACAAGAAGGTGAAGCCATGAAAATTTGAGATAGGAGACCTTGTCCTCATGGAGAATCAGAAGAATCAAGCAGAGTGAGTCAAACCTGGTAAGTTCAAACCTAACTAGCTAGGACCTTTTGTTATTGTCAGCTCTACTCAGAGTGGGGCATTGATACTAGCAACACCAGAAGGAGATCATCTCCCCGGCTACATCAAAAACATGCACCTGAAGAGGTTCTATCCTTAAAGGTCTCTATGGTTAAGGCATTTATCTACATATCTAGAAAATACCCAAAAAAAGAAAAAAAAAGCAAAAAAAGTAAAGAGAAAACAACATCACTCTCTCAGTGAAAACCTGGCAATCAGGCGCTATTGAGTAGGTACCTTGGTGAAAACCTGGCAAACAGGCGCCAAGTGTTCAAATCCAGCTTCACCATCAATGAGCTCCAAGAGCTTGAGCATACTTCAAAATGCAAGACTGACTATCCCAAGCAATATCCAGAAGCACGATCCCCTCTGAGCACCAAGGACTTACCCATGGTTAATACTAGTCCACCAGACTAGGGGGTGATTCCAAAAGTTCTATAAAATCCTAAAAATTGGAAAACTCATCAAAAATCCTAAAAAGATCAAAATTTAAGAGAAAATCAATCTTCATAAAAAAAAACAATAAAAAATTGCAAAAATCCCAAAGCAATAAAACCAACTCGGTTATCAAGAAAGGGGAAAGCACACCTAGTCAATCAATTATCATAATCATCGGCTTTGCTAATCAACATTGGGCCCATCTGACACAACTTGATCAGCTGCCAAATTGATCAAATAAAAATCTATAAATCAAATTGTCACAATCATGAGCTTTGCGAACAAGCATTGGGCACATCTGACACAGCTTGATCAGCTGCCAATACGATCAAAGCAATCAAATCTATCAATCCATACTGTCACAATCATGAGCTTTGTGAACAAGCATTTGGCCCATCTGACATAGCTTAACCAACTGCCAACACGATCAAAGCAATCAAGCCAACCAAGCCTATCCAAAGAGCTAAGTCAATCAAGAGAATCCAACTGCATCAAGGATCCACACAAAAATGTTGACTAGGTCAGTCAAGTCGGTCAGATGTTAGTCTATATTTCGGGGTTATGTTCTTATGCTACTCCAGGATCCACCATGTGAGGAGAGTAGCTATGATAGATCATGACTTATTTTCTTTGATTGCTATCTGTTGAATGTTCACTTCAATTTCAGGGCCATGATGATTTAGGATAAATGCGGTAGGCGCTGTCACTTATCTGACAGTCGCGCAGTTCCATGATCTGAGCTTAAACCTGGGAAAGAATTGGACATTCCTTCTCTTTTATTTTGCTTGTTTTCTATATAGAATCAAGAGCTCGCAACACTATTCAGATGGACTCTGAGTTGCTTTAGAGTTCTATCTTGATTTCTATGGTCTTTACCTTTATGTTGTAAACAAGAGCTCACGATGTTATCCAGATGGACTCTAGGGGTGTAGGAGTTCTATCTTGTTTGCTTGGCTTTCCCTTTCAGAAATCAAGAGCTCACGATGCTATCCAGATGGACTCTAGGGGCATAGGAGTTCTATCTTAGTTTCTTTGTTTTAGGTTAACTCAGAGGACAAGTGGTATCCATATGGTCAATATCTGGGTGCTTTTGGCTCTCTTTCTTTTCAAACAGGGAACATAGTTGAATCCAGATGGTCAATATTTGGGTGCACTACGGGTCTCTTTCTATTCAATCTCTCTACTCCTTCCGCAATCAAGAGGTCATGGCGGTATCTAGATGGTATGTGATCTGGATCATTCGACAGTCTTCCGAAATATCAGAAAATACAAAAAAAGATGCAATGATGACAATTATTGGAACTGGGGCAGCGACTTGAGACATTCATCCATTCTACCAGATCATATCTATCCAAAAAATGCAAAAAAAAGAGAAACTTTTCTATCATTACAATCTATTGGATCAATCTCAGAACACATCTATCCAAACTAACTTCTTTCTAACTAACACATGCATTACTCAGATATTTTATGCATAATAGATTGCATTCATTCCATTAAGTACATCAACAAAAAGAAAAAAAAAACACGGTAGTTGCATACATGATAAAACATAAAATCACATGCATCCATAAAGCATATCCTTAAATAGGCATCTCAACTTACACCATCCTGCATAACATGTCAGTATCATAGGAAATAAAGTCATCCATACATAAGTTTGCATAATATAACATACTGCATATACATCTCATCATCTAAAAAACTACTAAATCATGTAGAATCATACATATGCAAATTAAATCATGACACATAACTGCATCTCATATAGATCAAAATATCTGAGTACAAATGAAAAGTCACAAGTCTGAACACAGAAGGTAATCAACATGTATATCATATATATATCAGTGTATCCAGATACAA
>MU223618.1:537405-562261 GCA_018584345.1 Thuja plicata | reverse complement strand
AGCTTCAAGCATCGTGGGGTTTGCATTTATTTGTCTTCCTTTCTCTTGCTTGTACATTTTATTGCTCATGTTTCTGTTATTCGTTTAGTAGTCATTATATACTTGATTCGCATTCATTTGTGAAACCTTTGCTACTAACCCTCGCCTTTGGAAAGATGTGGGAATCGAAAAGAGAGGCGTACAGGTTTCTATGAAAAAAATATAGTTTTATGAGTTTATGCATTGTTTTCTTATTTTGTTCTAGTTTACTTTTCATTTATGCTTTGATATTATTGTGCAATGAGTTTTTTTTGGTTCAAAGAGCTAGAATATTGATTCACCCCCTGAGTATTCTTCAATCCTAATAATTGTTATCAAAGCCTTGATCCTTTAAATAAGTTTAACAGCTTGAGGAGAATCTTGACGGGAACCCGCAACATTAAAAAGAAGCTCTTGATTGCACTTGAATATTTCGATAAATCCAATGTAGAGAACATTGAATTGAAGGACAAGCTTAAAAAGGTAGAAAGATTTATTAAGACTCTAAAGGATTAGTTGGAAAAATCAAGATCTAAAAGGAAAGAACTCATAGATTAGATGCAGATAGATGGAAGCACTTTTATTGAGGTAATTGAAAAGGATAAATCATCACTAGATCATATATAGAATCTTATGAAATAGAAAGAGGAATTATAACATGAAATGAAGATAATAGTCCTAAGAATGTAAAAGGAAATTGATAAAGGAAAGAAAAATGTAGAAAGGCTTGAGAAAGATTGAAAGGAAAAATTAGATGAATACCATAAGCAGAACATCCAGGTTGGACAGATGCAACTTGATCTTGATAGGACAAAGCACATTGAGCAGGAACTTGAGAAGGTGGATTAAATCTTGAGAAATGAAGTTTGTTGAGGCCAAGAAATTTAAAGAAATTTTCAAAATGAGCATAGAGAATCTTGATGACCAACTAGAAAGGAAAAGACCAGTTGGTGACAAACAAGGATTAGGATATGAAAAAGGAGAGTGTTCCAAAGTTGCTAAAGAAAAAGAGATCTATATTGAGAAACCTAAGGAAACACCTAGAAGAAAAGAGAATGAACAAAGATTCAATGGTAGATGCTTCGCATGCAAAAAATTTGGTCACAGGGCAAGAGAATGCAGGAGCATTACATCTACATAATTTACAGGATATTGTTTCACATGTTGGCAATATGGACACAAATCTAATGAATGCTGATCTAAAGCTAGACCTAATGCAAGACCTACAAATAGAGGCAATTATACAATGCTTCAAATGCAATAATTTTGGTCACATTGCAAGGGATTACAGGTTGAGGAATAATAAAAAAAACCAGAGGTATGTAAATCATAATGTTACTTGTTATAAATGAAACAATTCAGGGCATATTGCAAGAAATTGTAGATATAATGGTGTGAGCAATGGGAGAAATTGGCCAATTGATAAAAGAAATCAGAGAGTTGAAAGAGTTAATTAGAATGTTGACAATAAAGGAAGGAATATTGATTTTGATGAAGTTAGGAAGGAAATGAGAAATACTTGGGTTAGAAAGGAGAAAATTGATTTATCTGGATAGGTCGCACTAGCTTCTGCTGTGGAAATCTCATCGTCAAATTAGTTAGGTCATAGGATCTAAGGGGGAGTTTACATCTGAAAATCTTTCACCACCCCAAGAATTGTAGAAGTAGAGGCTGCGATGGTAGATTTAATTTGTAAATGGAATTAAAAATCTATGTTTGCAATTGTAGAAGATTCCATGATCATTTCGAGGATCGCAGACAAAATTTCACTTCACTAGTTTTATTAGCTTTTTGGAAGTTAGGGTACGAATGACATTAAATGAAGGAATCTAATTGAATTTGAAGGATGATAAGGCATTTTTGACTTCATTTAACACTTTTCTATCTTGAGAATGAGTGCTTACTTGACAAAAGGGAGATCTAATAGTGATTCGTGCAACCAATAAAATTTCACAAGCAAGCCCTAGAATGATGATAAAAGGTATTTATCTTTGCAGAAACTTGTTAAATTCATCAGAGTAGAATGGATACACCTTAGATTGTTGAGATGCTAGAGAAACCAAGGTATGAATTCAAGAAACACCCATTTAAATCGATGGAAGATGATCTAGACGACACATTTTCTCATGTGCCCTATAAAGTTTTGCATGTTGAGGATATTTGTGCATATATTCATTGTAAGCTTGAAGAATTAGGAGATTGTGAAATCTATAATAAATATGAATCATTGTGTTTTGATGGAGTTTTGAAAGAAGATTTCAAGAAGGTTGATCACATTAACCTTTCATAGTATAAGGAATTTTATATCTTTGATGAGCTGGAGTGGGTTAGAATTGTGTTGAGCAGGACCCATGATCAGTTTTTAAGGCTTGGAGACAAACCTATTAAGATAACAAAGGAATTAATCCATGCAGTTACTCGATACAATGTAGTGAGTGAGGTACCAACATTCAGAACATCAAATAAAACATTGTTGAACATCTTACTGAGTCAAAATTGGATAGGAGAGTCATGATAGTAAATGATATCAAATATCCTGATGTGAAATTTGCTTCAATGATTCTTGGTTACAAAGTTTATCACAACAACAAAATAAATTATATTTCTGCTACTATCATTCATAGTGCTTATAGGATGTTGAAGGAAGATGATCATATGGATGTTTGTGAGATCTTGAGAGAGAAGTTGATGGAGAATATTGGAAAAATCAAGAAAGATAGAAATCAAATATTTAAATGTGGATCACTAATTATTTACATGTTCTTCTACTTGATGAACTATTTCCCTTGTATATCAAATGTGACATGGAAAAAGGACATTCCTGCAACAATATAGATTAGAAGATACTATAGGATGCATAAGAAGGAAGACATTTATTAGTTAATCTTTGGATATTTCAAAATGTTTCAAAAGTAGATGCCAAAGAGGGAAAGGATACCATTTGTTTGAGAAATATGAGGATACAACCTGTTTTATGGTTGAGATTGATGGAAGTTGCATGGAGGTAGTTGAACCCAAAAACTTATGGATAATACCAATAGGTTATGAAGTGGACTCTAATATTGTAGAGAGATATGTTAAAGATATGTTTAGTAAACCAAGAGATCCAAATGGAAAGAGATTTGGTACTTATGCAGAGAAGTATCAAAAGGTTAAAAGTCAACTAAGTGAAGCAGAAAGAAGTAGGAAGATAAAGAAAATGGTGGATAATATTTTTGATAAGGAAGGTATAAGAAAAGAGAAGATGACATAAATTAGGAAAAAGAAAGAAGAGATGGAAAAGAGAAGGGCAACACAAGTTGCACCGATTGATGTTGAGAAAGAGGCTACTCCTCCTCCAATAATTTCTATGCCACCTATTTACAGGACTAACAGGAGTGAAACTAAAGCTTCAGCTACATCTCTTGAGAAGAAGACAACTGAAAGGACCCCTGCACTGAAGGTTACAAGGATTAAATTTAAGAAATCATAATTTGAACCTGTACTAAGAAGACCAAAGCAAAAGAGTTCAGGACCACATAAGAGAGCAAAGGGAGATAAAGATGATTCTTTTACTGATTCTGATCAATCCAAGAATAAGATAAGGACTGAAGGTGCTACTGCAACAAGGATTGTCAAAGAAGAATCTATGATCATAGGTAAGAATGAGGATCCAGTTGATAAAATTTTAGATAAAGTAGTCAAGCATGGTATTCTAGTTCAATTGAAGAAGTACTATCAGTTATTTGATGAGGATGAGAGAAGTAGACTAGATAGGAGTGATTACTCATTTGAACAAATTCAATAAGACATTGGCTGAGATAAAGGATCAAATACTTGATCATTTGTATGCTAAATTGGAAGAGAGAAGAATAGTTTCTCTAGAGGAAGACAAAATGATAAGGGAGGTAGCTATATCTAAGATATTCCATGTGATTAGAAATGATGAAATGAAGAATCTACTTGAAGGAGCAAAGAAGAGACTGATAACAAAGAAAATAATTAACATGTTAATGGATGGAAAGAAATAAGAGATTATTGCAGAGACTGATGACATTATCAGTAAAATATTTATGGAAGTTAGACATGATGCACCAAAAAGTAAAAAACCAAGGACTAAGAGGAAAGAAGACAAACTTTTCACTGATGATTAATTCATTTCATCAGTCAAGGAACCATACCTATTCATTGCAAGAGTGCTTATTTTTCTTGATGCATAAGATGCTGAATATCCGCAAGGAGAAGAAAAATAAAAAGATCCATTTAACGATCCATCTAATGTGATTAGAGAAGATAAAATTAGAGAGATAATGTTAGAAAGATGATAATTTGTAGATAAGCCTGTTGAGGTTGAGATTGAAAATGAGATTGATGAACATATTAGTGATGTTTATGATCATGATGCAATGGATATGAGAGAAGATGAGCAGGAAAGAAAATCATAAGTTTATACAGAAGAACAATTGAAGAAGCCTAAGGAGCAGATAGAGCATTTGTAGACAAAGATTGGGCCATCAATCTGTAAGGTAGATGCATTGTTGGCAAGACATTCTTTTGATTTTTTTGAATTATCTGATTTACATGGACCTATTGACCTTGAGAGAATGGAAGAAGAGGAACTCATGAAAGTTTCAGTGTTAGACTATGCAAAGGCTAAGTAAAAAGCATTGAATAAGAGTATGAAAGGTAGAAGATTACTTTCTAGGATAGTTGATGTTCTTGGCAAGGTTATGCCAATTTTTTGGGTAAATTAAGGTACCCCTATTTTTGATCAGCTAGAGGATCTTCTGGAAAACTTTGATACACATTTTGAGTCTTTGGTGAAGGCAAAAAAGGATAAGGTACAAAAAAAATTTATTTCTAAAAGGTTTCACCATTTATGTTCATTATTACTAAAGATAAGATGTCATTATGATGCAGGAGCATCTAGGGTTTTTGGCAATCCTATATCAACCAAAAATATGTTTGTTCTAGTTTGGTAGCTTGTTGGAGACTGCTCGGTAACTAATTTTGTTTGCTCGGTTGAAGACTTGTTTATTCTCCACTCAGGCTCAATTGCTTGTTTCTGCCATGCTTTACCGACGAGTCTCGGTGGCATGCTTTACTGATAGGTCTTAGTAGTTGTTTGGCTACTTGGTGGGTTTTCACCGACTGGTCTCTATGCTTGATGGGATTTCTTACTGATTTGTCTCTGGTACTCGATTGGGTTTCTTACCGAGTTGTGTTTTTGAAGTTGGATCTTCTAGATGACTTCTGAATTTAATTTTTGTAGCGTAATTAATGTTGGGTTCTCTCATTGGGATGTGTGTGGACCTAAGTCTGGGTCTTTGTTGTTTCCTATGTTGGATCTTTAGGATCTGAGTGTTGACCTCTTTGGTGGACTCTTGTATATATTTGGTTTTTTGTTCTTAGATTAGGTAGCAATTTAGGAGAATCAATTGGAGATAGAAGATTACATGTTAGAAAATTTGGATCGCAGGTTTGTGACCTCTCATGTATGAAGATTATTCTGTCAAAGATATGAATGTATATGGCTTAAACTAAGAAGGCCTTAAAACCTAGCATGTAATAAATTTGATGGAATAATACCAATGTTTTGTTGTTTATTCTCTCCCTTTCTTGTTAAAGCTTCCGTGTTGTGTTCTACAAGATGGTTTGGTAGATAGGAGTGCCTTGGGCCTTGGTCTTCCTACCCTCCTTGCATCAGGTGGTATCAGAGTGAATGTTAGGTCTAGGTTCCTTGTTGTAAGCCCTAACCTGAGTTGGTTGATATTGTTGTGGGGTAGCATATTGCGATCTGACCTACAATTGTAGAGGGTTTTAAGATGGTTCGCGGGAGAGGAAATACAGATCTAGGTCTAGATGATATGCTAAGACAGATGGCTGCAAGATTTGAAGTTGTTGAGACAGCCTAGCATAGAGGAAGACATCTTGAAGATGTTAGTGATGATGAATTTTAAGAAGTGCAAGGAGAAGCCGCACCTGCACCTGTGATGGATCAGGAAGAAGAGAGATTCCCGTGAGCTTTGACAAGATTGAAGTCCACACCTCAATTTAATCCTCTTGAGTATAGTGGAAAGTTAGATTTTGACGAGTTGATAGACTGGATAACCAAGATGGAAAAATAATTTGAGTATGAGAATGTATCAGAGGAGTAAAAGGTAAAGATTGCAAGTACAAAGTTGAAAGGTCATGCATCCTTGTAATGGGAGCATATGCAATTGGATCGGAAGAAGAAGGGTAAAGACAAGATCAAGGTATGAGATAAGATGAAAAAAAAATTGAAAGGAAAGTTTCTACCTTGTGATTACTAGATTAAACTAGTAAGGAGAATGCAAAGTTTGAAGCAGAAAGATAGCTTGGTAAAAGATTATACTGAGGAATTTTACATATTAGACATTAGATCTGGACATGATGAAGATGAAGTGGAAAGAATAGAAAGATATCTGAATGGATTAAGAAGTTCTATACAAGATGAGATCAACTTGGTAAAGATGG
The DNA here is from genome assembly GCA_018584345.1 of Thuja plicata. Classification (NCBI taxonomy): domain Eukaryota; kingdom Viridiplantae; phylum Streptophyta; class Pinopsida; order Cupressales; family Cupressaceae; genus Thuja; species Thuja plicata. The sequence goes on along the minus strand of MU223618.1, from coordinate 555,766 downwards.
AGAGCATTGAAGAGGCATATCAAATTTCCCTAAAAGATGAGGATAAATTGAACAAAAGATATGAACAAAGGAAAAGGGGAAGAGGTGGTAGATTCCCTAGAGAAAGAGGTAGATCTCATGGTTAAAATAATAGATCTGAACCATACAAGACAAATCCAGACAAAGGAAAGACTGAATGGAAAGGTGGAAGTTCATTCCAAGGAAGAGGAAACTACTCCCGAGGTGGTTATAGCAGAAGAGGGTTCCAAGGAACTTGTTACAATTGTGGTGAAGAAGGACATAGAACTTTTGAGTGTACACATGCAAGCAAGAAATTCAGTAGTAGAAAAAATGCTTTGGTGCAAGAAGAGTGACCGAATGAACTTGAGAAGGAAGGAAATCTAATGATTATAAGGATACTATGGAGTGAGAAAGATAAGAAAGATCCTGTAAGGAAAAGTTTGTCCAAGACTAGATGTAGAGTTGCAGACAAAGTTTGGAAAGTAATTGTTGATAGTGGAAGCTCGGAGAATCTGACATCTAAGGAAATGGTCATGAAGTTGCATTTGGAAAGAATGAAGCACCTGAAGCCCTATCAGATTTCATGGATCAAAGATGAGCACACATTAATGGTGAGTGAGCAATGTTTTGTGAATCTAAAAATTGGGAAGTATTATGATAAGGTGTTGTGTGATATTTTTCCAATGGATTGTTGTCATATTTTGTTGGGTAGACCTTGGAAATATGATAGACATGCTATAAATGATGATAGAGTGAATAGATATTCTATTTGGGTTGATGGTAAGAAGCAAATCTTGTTAACTTTGGTTGAAGAATCTGTTGGTGAGATATATACATCTATGAAAGTTTGTTTGATGCAAGGTAGCCAATTTTTTAAGGATTTGAAAAGAAATGATATATGGTATGCTTTGATTTCTAAAAAACTGAGTAAGAACACAAAAGATAAAGTTCCCGAAGAAGTTGAGAAATTGCTCACCAAGTACAAGGAGATCATTTCATATAATGTATCTGATGGTTTGCAACTGATAAGAGATATTAGTCATTGTATGGATCTGATTCCTGGAGCTATTTTACCAAACAAGGCACCACAGCGGTTGACACTGAAAGAGAATGAAGAACTCAACCGAAAAGTTGATGAGATTTTGAACAATGTTTTAATCAGAGAAAGTTTGAGTCCATGTGTAGTACCAATTGTATTGGAACCTTAGAAGAATGGAGAATGGTGAATGTGTATTGATTCAAGAGCAATCAATAAGATCATAGTTAAGTATAGGTTTCCTATACCAAGGATGGATGATATAATGGATTGTTTGAGTGGAGAAAAATATTTTACCAAAATTGATTTGAAGAGTAGATATCATCATATCAGAATCAGAGAGGGTGATGAATGGAAGATTTATTTCAAGATAAAAGAAGGTTTGTATGAGTGGTTGGTTATGCTCTTTGGTTTAAATAATGCACCGAGTACATTTATGAGGTTAATGAATGAGGTTTTGAAGAAGTTCTTGAATAAATGTGTGATTGTATACTTGGATGACATTCTGATATTCAGTAAGAATAGAGAAGAGCATTTGATGCATATAAGACAAGTATTGCAGATATTGAAAGAGGAAAAGTTGCTAATAAATTTTAAAAAGTGTTCCTTCATGAAAGAAGAACTTGTGTATTTAGGTTTTGTGATTTCAGCTGATGCATCTTGAGAAGGTTGAAGCTATACTTAGTTGGCCTACACCTGAGAATGTCAGTGAGGTAAGATCGTTTCATGGATTGGCAAGTTTTTACAGGAAGTTTATTAGAAATTTCAGTTCTATCTGTAATGCTATGACTGAGACAATGAGGGGAGATAAAAGAGAATTCAAATGGACACATGGAGTTGATAAGAGTTTTGATACTTTGAAACAAAAGTTTGTTGAATTACCTGTTTTAGCCTTACCTTATTTCAATAAGGTATTTCAAGTTGAATGTGATGCAAGTGGAAGTGCAATAGGAGCTGTGTTGACTCAAGAAGGTAAAATTGTTGCTTTATTTAGTGAAAATTTGAATGATGCAAAAAGGAAACATTTTTTCTATGATCAACAATTCTATGTTATTGTTTAAGCTCTAAATAAATGGAGACATTATTTAATGCCAAATGAATTTATTCTATATATTGATCATAAGGCTTTACAATATTTGGGTAGTCAGAATAAGTTGAATCAAAGACATATGCAATGGGTAGAGTATTTGCAGAGTTTCACATTTGTGATAAATCATAAGAGTGGAGTTTCTAACACATTTGTTGATGCATTGAGTAGAAGAAGATCTTTGTTGACTGAGATGAGAATTGAGGTTCTTTGGTTTGATGACATGAAGCATTTGTATGAAAATGATCCTAATTTTTCTGAGCAGTGGAGAGTGTGCAAAGCACCTATTCCAAATCAACCGAGTAAGTATGAAGAATATTTCATTCAAGAAGATATGTTGTTAAAAGGTATTCAGTTGTGCATACCGAGAGGACCAATGAGAACTAATTTAATAAAGGAAAAATATAGTAGTGGTTTGGCTGGACACTTTGGTGTTGATAAAAAATTAATTTTGCTTAAGGAAATGTACTTTTGGCCTCAGATGTATAAGGATATTAACAAATTTGTGAAAATTTGTGGAGTTTGTCAAGTTGTAAAAGGAGTGAGTCAGAATACTGGATTGTATACACTGATTTCTATTCCTTAGAAACCTTGGAGTGATATCAGCATGGATTTTGTTCTTGGCTTACCAAGGATAGCAAGAGGTAATGATTCCATATTTGTTGTTATGGATAGATTCTCTAAGATGACACATTTCATACCATGTAGAAAAACATCAGATGCAGTACATATAACATATCTTTTCTTTAAGGAGATTGTTAGATTGCATGGATTACTGAGGAGTATCATCTCTGAACGAGACAGTAAGTTTGTCAACTATTTTTGGAAAACACTTTGGAAGAAGTTGGACACCAATTTGAATTATAGTTCTAAATTTCATACATAGAATGATGGAAAAATAGAAGTTTGGGTATTTTGTTGAGATGCTTAGTTGGAGACACATTGAGTAATTAGGATTTGATATTGGCACAAGCAGAGTTTGCATATAACAGTTCAGTGAATAGAAGTACTGGAAAGACACCTTTTGATATTGTTCAGGGCACACAACCAAGAGGTATATTAGACTTGAGAGATATTGCTGGAGAAGAAAAGATGAAGGAGAGAAATTTGCTAATTTTATGAAGAAATTGCATGAGGAAGTGAAACATAAGTTGGAGCAAAGTAATCAGAAATACACAGATAGTGCATATAGATCAAGGAGACATAAAATTTTTTAAGTTGGTGATGTAGTTATGGTTCATTTGAAGAAAGGCAGATTTCTTATTGGAATATATGGTAAATTGATAATGAAGAAATTTTTAGGATTAGGATCACTAAGAGGGGGGGGGTGAATCAGTGATCTATCCATTAATACTTTTTCTTCTTATCTTGAATCTTAACTTTAATGCTTAAGTACTAAACTAAATATCAATGCAAGTAAGATAAACATACACAACTCATAACACCAAATATGATTACAAGGAAACCCAATTCAGGTGAAAACCCTGGTGGGAATTAGTACCCACAAATATTCTGTACTAGTTTCTTATGATCCTTGTTAGAAGATCCTTAACCCTGTTAGGAGTTGTCTTTATAATGTATGAAGTACAATGACCTTGTTAAGGGTTGGACCCTATTAGGAGTCTTTTACAATAACCCTATTAGGGGTGGTGGACTCACTTTCCAAGGACTCACTGTCCAAATGGTGAAGGCTACAACCTTATGGATCTTTGATACACACTGTATCTGCAAGGTGAACTGTTGTTGTAACACTGCTTGTCTGATCAGTTAATTTTGTGTTTTGATGCTTTAACCTCTCATTAATCACTACAAAAATCTTGTATTCACTCTAAAATCTTCTCCTTCAATATCTATATCATCAACATATGACAAATATATCTTTGCTACTTTAACACTCTGCTCTGCTTTCTTATCTCTGGATTTCGCAACTTCTCCGATCACAAATGACCTTCTATAAGTAATTCCTCAAAATAAACAAACATGTTAGCTTTAGGAAACCTTTTACCATCTATCTTGATCACTTAAGTAAGCACACAACCCTTCATTAAGTTGGTGCAACATCAGTTACAACTGCTTTACTCAAACCGAATAGACGCGTCTCTTCACACAGTCCGCTCCACCAAATTAGCTCTAACTTCTTGCTCTAGATGAATAAAGTCATGCACCTTTAACCACACATTATTAGATTACTAAAAATCACTAATCCAAAGATGCAAGCCCTGAGGATATGTGCAAATTTTGTACCAAAACAATCTCTGTCGGCTCTTTTCATGATCTCTGTCCTGTTTTGGCATTCACTGGCTTTACCTCTTTAACTGGATGTATCTTCTTCATAATTATAGATCTGATCATGATTTCTTAGACTTATCATGAATACATACTAAAAAGCTTATCTTCAAATGCACATGCCCTAAATTGGTCGTATGCACATGCACTGATGCTCTGTTCTTCTGGTACTCTGCTAACTGTCCAGTCTTCTGTACTTAGTCAATTTATGATCTTCTGATAATGTGTGCTGACTCCAAAAATTCATATGACTTTTTTTCCATAATGACAACACTAAATAGAGTTATGTAAACTAGTATAGTCAAATTGCCAACAATCTCCCCCTTTGTCATTAATGGCAACAAAGGAATATGGCGAAGTTACTATCTGTACTCTTATACAAAAACTCTCTATCTTATATCTCCCTCTTATCATATACTAGACTCCATATTCTTCATACTCTATTCCCCCTTTGACATTAATGAAAAAGGTGCTCAAAAAAACTTCTATGTACTTACTCAACATACACATCTAGATATGCAAACTGCAACTTCTGTATCTCTTTCCCCCAAAATACAATAATTTATAGATGGGCGCATAATGCATATTGTAGCTTCTCCATCTTCTCCAAGTCTATGCTAGGACCTTGATCATATGCCAGACTCCATATTCTATACATTATTTTACTCCCCCTTTGATATTATCTTCTCTTCCTTTTCCTGCAAACTCTTTCAAGGATGCTTGACCAACCTTGAGTGAACTAAGATCAAGTGTAAAGTTGATAACCCATTCGCTAAGTCTCTTATTCATATAATTCTCTTCTGCAATATCTGATCTATTTTTCATGACTCCTTCAGATTATATACTCCCCCTTACTTATTTACTCCCCATGAGTCTAAGTCTGTTATGGGTGTCAAACTTGACAACAATAATGATGAACTGTCCAACACTTCAGTCTTCTCTTTTTCTACTTCCTTTTCTATGATATCTTAAATCAATAGATCTTCTTGCTGATATAAAGACTTTTCACAAATGTTTCTTCAAACTTGTCTAGATCAATATCCATTTTTTCCATTGATACTTCAACATTATTAACCATGAATGTATCCTCCATGTCCTTGGCCATGGGTGCATAATCCTGTGGACCTGTCATAATAGTTTTATCTGCTTCTTCACATGATATTTCAAATTGTATCTTCAATCAATTCTGCTCTTACGTGAACACTCTTTTGTTGTATTCACACTTAGATGATTAATAATGAGTATGCACTTCCAAGGATAACATCAGGTCAGCTCCAAAACAAATATCTCCAACAGCTATACTGGTACTCTCACATAGAACACTGCTCAACGAGATTTTGACCATTTTTGCTTCATGAAATTTATGCGCTGAAGCATACTGATAAATCGATTCTGAGATGTTTCAAAGAGTTTCTTGATATCAATTTCTACTGAATAATGTAATTGTGATGCTTTGCTTCTTGACTGCAAGTGCTCCTTTTATTATCCAACCGCTTACTCAATTGCTAAGTAAGTTTTCAACTAATTTCTGAAACGACGTGTCCGTGCTTGGGCTTCGTTTCAAACTTGAATGATTTGCTTAACAAATAACGATTATCAATCTCCTTTCTTCACTGTTGAGAACAACTATAATGCATTAATAATACAACTGCTAGGGCTTCTATGATCTCCAATCATTTATTCTAACCGCAAGTGAGGACTTGGTGATTGCAAAGTAGATTTCTGCCATTAATACTTGCCGCATAGACACAGGAAGCAACTGTAACTTCCGTTCTTGTTCCTGATAACAATTTAGATTGCGTGCTCTTCCATACAACACCATAATGTCACCAAACAATTGTAATCCAAGGCATATACTCAGATGGTGAGTATACCAACCACACAGGGGTTCAGAGCTAGAATAGCTCCCCCTAAGACCATGAGGGTCAACTATTCAGAAGTAGAAGGTGTGTCCACTAAGGATGCATCTGCTACCTTTTTCTCTTCATTATCCTTCTTTACTTCAACCCAGATCTTGCTCATATCTTCTGTAGCTTTCACAAATTTGATTTCTCCTGCCTCATCCCATAATGAATCTTTTGACTTTTTAGGGCTTTCCTATTTCTGCGCTCTAGAACTGCAATGCTTAGAGATGTGTCCAACTTTTCCACATGAGTGACAAATGATAGGAGGTCTGATGTTATTATTCATCATGCTGCACTACTTGGCTGTGTTTCCATTGTAATTACATATCTAACATGTAATGTTCTGAGGGCTTCTAACATTTTGCTGAGGATAACTTCTTTGTCTTTGCTGATTCTGATTTCTTTGATTATTTTGATTCTTGTTCTTTTGACTTGTTTTACAATTCATAGCTCTATGAACAAATTTATTGCGTGAATAACAGTAACCATTGAAGGGTCTTACCTCTTTACAATTCCTTGCAATATGTCCATGCTTGTTATAGGCATAACAAGTATGGTCAAATAGCTTGCATTCATCCTTAGGTGGTTCAACATTGTCTTTAGTCTGATTTCCAATCTCCTTAGTGTCTGTGATCTCCTTTGGTTCTTTCATTCTTTCTTGCATGGCATCAATCTGAATTTGTGCTTCATTGTATCCTACACCGCTGGTATCTCCTTTAACCTTTTGAGCATACAACTGAGATTCTATCAGATCCTTGCTTGTGTGTAACTTGTAAATATGATTCTTTGCTACAATCAATTCAAATTCCATCTTATCTTTGTTGTTTCTTAGCTCCAAGATTTCCATGTTTTCTTGTTTTAGTTCTTCATCTAACTGCTTATTACTTTGACTTGATCATCATAGGCGTCTTGATTGTTACATAGCTTTTCATCTAATTCTTCAATCTGATCCTTCAGAGATGAATTTTCTTCATTCAAATTTTTGAATACTTCTCCCAAATCATTTGAAGAACAATTCCTTAATTCTTTTTTTAGTTTCTTGATAAGTATTTGCATGCCATTAACTTTTAGTTTAAGATCTTCATTTTTTTTTAGACGAGTCAAGTTCTTCAAGGGCTGCTTCAAGATTATTTTTCAGGTGTTTCATTTCTACCTTGCCCATGATCTCCTCAAGTGGTTAAAATTATTTGCTAAGGACCAGAGCTCTGATACCAATTGTTAGGATTAGGATCACTGAGAGGGGGGGGGGGGGGGGGGGGANCACTGAGAGGGGGGGGGGGGAGGGGGTGAATCAGTGATCTATCTATTAATACTTTTTCTTCTTATCTTGAATCTTAAATTTAATGCTTAAGTACTGAACTGAATATCAATGCAAGTAAGATAAACATACATAACTTGTAACACCAAATATGATTATGGGGAAACCGAATGCAGGTGAAAACCCCGGTTGGAATTAGTACCCACAAATATTATGTACTAGTTTCTTATGATCCTTGTTAGAAGATCCTTAACCCTGTGAGGAGTTGTCTTTACAATGTATGAAGTACAATGACCTTGTTAAGGGTTAGACCCTATTAGGAGTCTTTTACAATAACCCTATTAGGGGTGGTGGACTCATTGTCCAAGGACTCACTATCCAAATGGTGAAGGATACAACCTTCTGGATCTTTGATACACACTGTATCTGCAAGGTGAACTGCTACTGTGACACTGCTTGTCTGATCAGTTGCTTTTGTGTGTTGATGCTTTAACCTCTTGTTAATCACTACAACAATCTTGTATTCACTCTGAAAGCTTCTCCTTCAATGTCTATATCATCAACATATGATAGATTTATCTTTGCTGCTTTAACACTCTACTCTGCTTTCTTATCTCTGGCTTTCACAACTTCTCCGATCACAAATGACCTTCTATAAGTACTTCCTCAAAAGACACAAACATGTTGGCTTTAGGAAACCTTTTACCATCTATCTTGATCACTTAACTAAGCATGTAACCCTTCATTAAGTCAACACAACATTAGTTACAACTGCTTTACTCAAACCGAACAGACGCGTCTCTTCACATAGTCCGCTCCACCAAATTAGCCCTAACTTCTTGCTCCGGATGAATCAAGTCATGTGAATTTAACCAAACATGATTAGATCACTAAAAATCACTAATCTAAAGACAAAATCCCTGAGGATATGTGCAACTTCTGTACCAAAACAATCTCTTTCGGCTCTTTCCATGATCTCTGTCCTGCTCTGGCATTCACTGGCTGTGCCTCTTTAATTGGCTGTATCTTCTTCATACTTGTAGATATGATCATGCCTTCTTAGAATTAGCATAAACACATACTTACAAGCTTATCTTCAAAGGAACATGCCCTAACTTAGTTGTATTCATGTGCACTAATGCTCTGTTCTTCTGGTACTCTGCTAACTGTCCAGTCTTCTGTACTTAGCCAATTTATGATCTTATGATAATGTGTGCTGACTCCAAAACTTCATATGACTTTTTTTCCATAATGAAAACACTAAATAGAGTCATATAAACTAGTATAGTCAAATTTCCAATAGAAATTTGGTCCTTGCAAAATATTGAGAAGATTTGACAGTGGAAATGCTTATAAAGTAGAATTACCTGATGACATGGATATATCATCTATATTCAATATTTCAGATTTGTATGGGTATCATGAACCTGATGAAGAAGTGATAGTACTGAGTGATTATTCTAAGAAACAGATAGAGGAATTTGAGCAAATTTTGAAACAGAGAGTTGGCAAAATTACAAGAGGAAGGGATTACATGGAGTATTTGATAAAATGGAAGAACAAACCGATTGAGGACTCATCTTGGATTTCTCAATATGAGTTGAATTTAATTTAGGTTGTACCTGACTCATGATTCAGAGAATCATTTCTTTTATCCCTAGGTGTTGTATGTAGAAGCATCTTGGGTTCTTGGCAATCCTGTATCAACCAAAAATATGTTTTTTTTTGGTTTGGTAGCTTGTTGGAGACTGCTCAGTAACTACTTTTGTTCACTCGGTTGAAGATTTGTTTGTTCTCCACTCAGGCTCGGTTACTTGTTTCTGTCATTATTTAATGATGGGTCTCAGTGGCCTGCTTTACTGATGGGTCTTAGTAGTTGTTTGGCTACTCAGTGGGGTTTCACTAACTGGTCTTTGTGCTTGGTTGGCTTTCTTACCGAGTTGTCTTTGGTGCTCATTTGGCTTTCTTACTGAGTTGTTTTTAAAGTTGGATCTTCTAGCCGACTTCTGCATTTAATTTATGTAGCATAATTAATGTTGGGATATCTCATTGGGATGTGTGTGGACCTAAATCTAGGTCTTTTCTATTTCCTATGTTGGATCTTTAGGATCTAAGTGCCAACCTCTTTGGTGGAATCTTGTATATATTTGGTTTTCTTTTCTTAGATTAGGTATCAATTTAGGAGAACCAATTGGAGATAGAAGATTAGATGCTAGCAGATTTGGATCATAGGTCCATGACCTTTCATGTATGAAGATTATTTTGTCAAAGATCTAAATGTATATGGCCGAAACTGGGTAGGCCTTACAGCCCGACATGTAATATGTTTGATGAAATAATACCAATGTTCTATTGTTTCTTCTCTCCCTTTATGTGTTAAAGCTTCTGTGTTGTGTTATGCAAGTTGGTTTGGTAGCTAGGAGTGCCTTGGGCCCTGGTCACATTAGATACTGGAATACATCAGTTAAAGAGATCCATTTAGGAAGGGAGTAATATTCTAAGGATGTGCATTAATCCATTTTTCAATGTTTTTGACATTGATAAGATTATCAAGGAAAGTGAGGTATTACTAGAAGACAAAGCAAAGAAATTTGATCCTTCAAAGGGATTTTCTTCTGATCATATGAATGAGATAGTAAAAATTAATGAGGAAATTATATGTTTAGAAGAAGAGAGGAAGAGGATTTTAGGAAGGTTTTATGAATTGAGGAATCTTATAGCTCCTAAGTTAGACAGTTAGTAGAGAAGTCTTGAGGAAGCAAAGAATAGAAGTAAAATGCCACCCCACCTGATATTCTTCATGCTGAGGAATCATCTTATGTAATCTGTGAGTAGATTCAGATTATGGATAGTTTGAGAAAGACATGGGATGCAAATTTGGAAGCCTTGAAGGGCAATTTCTCACATGTATTCAAATTTTTGTAAGTATGATATCATATCTTGTACATATGCAGACATAATAGGATTTTGGTAGATGAATTTTTCTTTTTGGCCCCGCCTTTTCCATTGATGTCAAAGGGGGAGAGAGGAATAGTGAAAAATAAATGTATACTTTAGGGGGGTATGAATTTTTGATAAGATGTTGGAGATTGGCATTTTGGTTGGACACTTAGCCATTTTTCAGTAAGTGTTGTCATCAACGCAAAGGGGGGATATTGTTGGCAAGAGTTACTTGTTATTGCATGATATGTTGTCAGTGATGGAAACAATACATTTTACTCTTGGACACCCTACATAATTTTGAGTTTACCAAATTTTTTTATGATAACAACTAAGTATGGAAGACAAAACAAGATACAGTCAGGAAGATCAACTTGGAACAGACAAATATCAGAGAGTTAGAAGTTGCATAGCCATATATTGAAAGTAGACACCATGATATGTCTAATCCGATCATTGCAGGTTTTGGTATTGCTGGATGCATGAGATATTCCATGTTCAACCCGATTTTGATAGTGTTTTTGCTAGTAACAGGACAATTTAGCAAAAATCCTTAAGAAAACTTGGTAAATTGATGTGAAGGACTAGTTTTATGATTGTGTATGTTAGATTAAAATATGGAGAGTATTCTATTTTCATATCAAGCTATTATGTGGAGATTTGATTGAGATTTAGCAGGAAGATCTAGACGTTTCATTATTTACCTTTTGGGTCGACTAAGTCATATTTTTTATTGATATAAGAGATTGAGTTTTTGGATCATTGATGCATGGTATGGAGGTGATTATATAAGCAAAGATAATTATTTTTTTATGATATCTTAATGCAAAAAGGCAAAGGACAGTGAGTAGATTGTTTGTGCACTTGCTATTGTAGCCCCCATGTTTTATTATTTTATAAGGGTATTATCCCTCAAAAGGTTGTAGCCTTGTTTTTGTAATAGATCAATATGCTCCAGGCAAGTGCCTAATGCCTTGTGCATTCCCTTTCATATTGTACTTAATCCTTTAACAAGGATAATTACTTTTGTAGAGTAATTCTTGTGCATCACAATTCCCACCGCGGTTTTCTCCCTTAACAAGGTTTCCACAACAAAAAATGGTGTTATGAGTTCATGCATTGTGTTCTCATTATTTTTCAATTTACTTTTCATTTATGCATTGATATGGTCATGCAACGAGATTGATTTGGTTCAAAGAGCTAGATTACTGATTCACCCCCTCTCAGTATTCTTTAATCCTAACAGTATATGATCTATATGGAATTGTGGACTCTAAAAGGATCACTTATTTTCCTTTCCTTATTTCTTAGGTTTACTTTCTAGCCATTATAATTTTCACAAATGATGGATGTCATGTTTTCCTTCTCCATCCTCCTTTGGATGTTTTTTGAAAAGAAATTTTAGAAAATTGACGTAAATGCCATTGGTAACTTAATAAAGCTCTTATTATAAATCTCCATTCTTTGGAGACCTTTTTATAGGATTTTCAATGCCCCGTAAAAATTGCTTACATACATAAACATACATTCAGGAGTTGAAAACTAGTTATGAGTTGCATTTTCTCTCATTCTTCGTTTGCTTTTGTGATCAATGATTGTACGTTGAAAAAAAATGAGAACTACACTTAGAAAAAACTTATAAATTCTTTGGCCTCATTTTGACATTAAATTTGTTTCTTAGTCATTTGTAGCTTAAGAGAACCTAATCTCATTGTAGACAAAGGAATGTAGCAACTAATACTAGGTGTATGTTTATGGTACAGACCATAATGTTTGAGACATCAATATCTCTTTGGTTGTGTGCAATATGAAATGAGAAACATCAACACAGAGGCAAGATCACACCTCCCTTTTCAAATGTTGAATATCACACATTAGGAGGATGAACACCCTAGTAGGCTCAAATATGAATTCAAGCACTAATTGGGATGTTGTGATTTTATCTTAAAGTAGGGTACTGATTTGAAAAGTAGGATTATATTTTCAAGATTATGTAATTGGAAATGAAAATGAAATAAAGACAAGTGTACCTTAAAGAAATGGAGTAGATGTTGTTTTTATGATTGTCAAAGTCACAAAAACAACTATGCTTCCAGATCTAGGTCCTGAAACCTATCTATTGTGTATCTTGAAAATATGAGCATATTTTTTAGGGTGTAGAATGGATGGAACATTCTTCACCTAGGTCTAGAATATTTGGAATGTTTTGTACTAGGTATTTTTTTCTGAGATTTGACAAAGACTTATGTCAAGATCTGCGGATCTCAGATATGCAATTACAACTTCTTGTCTTGTACCTGTTCACCAAAAAATCGGGAAAAGGTTGGATAAAGGGGTTTTCCTTTCTCAAACCCCTATTTAGGAATCAACCTTGAAATCTTAAATGAAAATCATAAAGTAAACATAAAGGTTCACTATCATTTTAATGTGCTTACCATCATGGATAGATGTTGGTATCACTCAAATCCATGAAATCTGTTTGGTGTTTGTTGCTTGAATGTAGATGTTGACCTTTTTAGGAGAGAAGTAGATCAAGGATACCTTCACATGTGCATGGATCTATGAATACCACCCGTAGATCTTTATTTTCTTGAAATGCTTGATCACACTTGCAAGGGGAGAGAGAAGAATGGTGGAGAAAGAGGGAGATTCTTTGCTTGTTTGAGAGCTCCACTAAGACACCACCATGAAATAGAAAAGATAACTCCAACTTGAAGAAGATCGCCATGACGATATGGAAGAAGAAGAATTCCTTGGCTTGAGATCTTGAAAATTACCTATCTTGGTTGAATGTTCTTAATCAAAAAATGCTTTCACTTGATAGCTTTAGAGTACTTGTGTCCTTAAAAATGAGGAGAGATATAGTGTTTCTATAGTTTACCCCTCATTTTGGGATCTAAAACTATTCCAAGTTGACCATCAGAGAAGAAATAAATTCAAAACCCTGATATTAGGCTTTGGGCCCAAACTGGAAAAAATACCTGGGTGTAGAATGCCTAGGACGTTGTGCACACTTGGATTTTGTCTCAAATTTTTCTAGGGACATTAGGATGATGAATAGAGGCCCCAATTTGAATTAAAGGTTGCTAGGATCAAGAAAAATGGTCAAAAAGATATCAAAATAACTAAAGAGGGGCTATAGGTCCTAATTAGAGCCACCTATAATGTGTGTTAACTTTTTAGAATGGTACATTTAGCCCACACTTTAGCGGGAGTATGAGACAAACTCATACTCAGTAAAGTAGATCAATGCAAATAAAAAGTCTCATCAAGGTTAAGGAGACAAAGTAACATCAAGCCCCAAGCAACTTAAGTCTTCATCAAATCCAAAATCAAGATAAGAGAGGCATCACTTGTGTGTGTGTGTGTTTGTGTGTGTGTGTGTGTGTGTGTGTGTGTGTGTGTGTGTGTGAGAGAGAGAGAGAGAGAGAGAGAGAGAGAGAGAGAGAGAGAGAGAGAGATTGTAAAAAGGTAAAATGACATTAAGTTTAAGGATGAAAGCCCCAAAACAAAGGATCTCAATTTTAACATCTATTCATAAGGACACATAAACAAACCAAAACAAAAGATTAAAAAAACAAAGGAAAAATACACTACACACAAAAGGGGTTAGTACTAAAAACAAAAATCCAAATCAATTAGTAGAGGATACCTCTATCAAAATGTCTTATCTACTAATATCATGCTTGGAAATTTATTGCAGGAGCATAAGTGATCACATAGAAAGGGAAAGAGCATTGCCAAAGACAATAAAAAACTCCATGAGGTAACCACTAGCATAGTTTTGAGTGCATGGAAAGATATAGAGAAAGACCATGAATCCAACAAGCTAGCAGGTTGTGCTATGTTAGGTGATCCATAGGAGGAGAGGAGAAGGAGAAGAGTATAAGGTCTAGCAAGTTGTGTTATGCTAGTCAATTCTACCTTGAAAATTTGTGCACAAAGGTGACTTTAAACATATTTTACACACAGGGGCGGCTTTGAAATTTTGCGCTCAGGGAAAGATTTGAAAGTGATTTGCACTCAAGAGAAGCTTAGGGATCAATCTTATGTAAAACATTGTCTCCATGTGGATCCATTAAAAATGATCAAGCCTAACGGAAGTATTGTGTCCTTAAGGATCAAAACAAAAGGGTGATCAATCCTAAGAAGAACATTGTCTCCTTAGGGATCAATAAACAAAAATATGCATAATATACAAGGGAGGCCGCATGTATGCCCTCCTCCTTATGATGGAAACATAGGTGGATTCATAAGGAAAGAGAACAAGGATACCCACTTCCATAAAAAAAGAAGACATCCTTAAAACAATAATATATGCCATAAACTTAGCAAAGAGCAATAAGTCTTGTGAGCTAAGAAAATGGATAATCATGAAAGGATAGTCCACTTGTGGGAAGATACCCTTGAAAGGAAGAGATCTTGGTTGTAAGACATCTACCTTCAAGAGGAGTTCTTGAACAAAGATAACATCTTCAAGACAAAGACATCTTCAAGACAAAGAGGGGGAGATAACATGAATGTGCCTTTTTAGCCCCTTATTATTAGGTGAAAAAGGGATTCCTAATGAAGGATGACATACTTTAAAACTCAAAGTAAGGGAATTTTCTTATTATGAACATAAGTTTGAAAAAAAAGAAAAGGTTTTAATCAAAGATACACACCTCTTGTATAAGAATGAATCCTGAATCGAAACAACTATTCTTTATAAGGAATGTTACATGACACAAAAAATGCCACTATACTAAGGAAAGTATATCCTTAGAAAATAAAGAATAGGTAAAATATGGAACCTTTCCCCCCCAAGTGTGAAGGCAAGATATAATATGCACCCTGAATGATAGTCACTTTATAATGGATATGCAATTCTAAGAAAAATAGACTCTAAACCAAAGAAATCTCTTAATGTAAAACAAACATATTTATGGCATAATAGACATCACATTATAAAGTATGCAAGTAATCAAGGAAAGAGATGGAAAATTATTTTATTAGAAACATGCCCCTTTGAGGCATGAAAAATATTTTTAAGCAAATATGTAAGTATCTTGCATGAAACAAAGTATCTCATACCAAAAAGGATGTGCCCTCATGAAATAATACAAAACCATAAAGAAATGGTGAAGAGAATAAAAGAGAAATCATACAACATTACGTCAACTTAGTGATTAACCAAACAAGGAAGGAAGATACCAATCTCACTAAGGAGAAAGATCATTGCGAAAATTTTTGTGCATGGGAGGACATAATTGTACAAAAGAGATGATCAACAAACAAATAATGGATCCTTATAAGGAACGTGAGAACTTCCCCCCAAGTGAGGAAGCAAGGATAAGTTCCTATTATGATGCTACTAATACACATTATGCAAAGGGCCTTGCAAAATGGAGAAAAAAATAATAGGAAAAAATGAGATGCTAAGGTATATTTTTTATATCAAGGAATTGTAAAATATCTCGTGTTAAACAAAGAAGACATCTATCCTCTAAATATTGAAAAAATCATCTAAAATAAACACAATCAACAAGAGAATGTGTCCAATAAGAAGTTTTTTGAGGGTAAGAAGTGTTATGTATGTGGAGCCTAGTCAAACTTAGTTTCTTTCGGCGCGGTTTCCCCCTCAAACATATCTATTTGGGCCACATGCTCGCAGTCAAGGGGCAGCGCCCCAGGCGGGGTCAAGGGGTAGAGCCCCTGATGGGGTCAAGGGTCGACCATTGATTTTCTATTAGTTAGAGTATTTTTTTTCCCTAATTAGGTTAGGTCAAATATGCTTGTGAAAAGGGCTTAGGGTTTCAAGATTTCATTGTATGAGGGATTTTTCATAGCTTCCTGTGATGGTATTGAGTTGCAGGTTTCAGATTGTAATCACTGGATAATAATAAAGATATTGGACTCACTGTTGGTGGACGTAGCCCAGGGATTGGGTGAACCACATTAAATCTCTATGTCTTTGTGTTCTCTTCCATTATTCTAACAAGAAGTCGGAGTCCCCACTCATGGCTACCTCCCCGCCTAGCCACCAGGAGGAGAAGGATACTAAGAAGGATATTGATGGTAACAAGAAGGAGGTCCCAGATGAAAGAAAGGTGAAGGCTGAGAGTAAGCCTGAAGCTATGGGGGGAATTGTTCAGTTGCAAGATGATGTGAAGTGGCTGTAGACCTCCTTCCTGGATTCAGTCTCCAAGAAGGATCTTCGGGAGGTCAAGGAGGAAATCAAGGATTTAGGGGAAAGTTTCAACAATATTTTTGGGTTAGCGGTCAAAGTCATGCATTCGGCGGAAACTACCCTCCAGTTGCTGCACATGGAAAAAGAGGTTACACTGGGGGAGGATCATAATGATGGGAAACTCTTCCAATTTCTTGCATAAGACTAGCTCAAGCTAGTGCTTAGTGGAGGGGGTAATAACCCCAAGTAGTTTTCTATTCTTTTTTGATGCTCAACTTTTTTGGTTGGTTTCATTGGTGGGCCACTCTGGGCCTTTTTGTTTCTATTTTTAACTCTTCTGTCTGTGTTACTAATGCTTACTACTTTGATTTTGGTGTCAGCTCTGCTGGTACTAACTTTCTCAGATTGGTTACCAACTTCATGGTGAAGTTGGGGTCTGTTGGTTTTAATAGGATGGTTACCAACTTCTTGGTGAAGTTGGGGCCTGTTGTTTTTAGTTTTTAGTTTTTGATTTAAAAAAAAAGGATTGGTGGAGGGTCTTATGACCCTGGTAGTGTGCTGGTAGTCTGCACTTCTCATGTTGGATGTGTTTTCTTTGGGTCAGCCCCCTTGGTTTGGCTACTTTTTTAATAAAAAAAAGAGAATGTTTGTTACTGTGATGAAAGAAACACAAAAATTCACCATTAATATGTCTTTGGTTCCTTATAAAAAGTATATAAGGGAATCAAATTCTAGAGTCATATTTAATTGTCCAAAAAATTCTTTTGACTAAAGTTAAAGGGTCATCCCAAGGTTGCAAAACAACATCAAGTTTTGGAAAAAGAATATCAAGGGGAGGTGTTGGATGAGACGAGGAAGGTAAAATAGTATATTTAGGAGTAAAACCTAGACCACATTTAGTATTTTTTGAAGGAAGGTCAATAGGGACCTTAATGCCTTGTTCATTAATACCAAGTCCTAAGCCTTTATATCCTTGTTGAGTAGTGATATCATATCTCATGTTGTAATTAACCTTTAGTGTAGAAGGTGAGGGAGATTCATATTGAGTTTTGTGAAAGTGTGTGGTATAAGGAGGAATAGAGGAAGGATTATTCTCTTTGAAGAGGTCCTTATCATCATTCTTATCATCCTTAGGTTGTGAAGAAGAAGATTGATTATCCAAAATCTCTTATCTACACAATATTCTCAGAGAGAAATTATCAATAAAATTTCTAACGCCATGGTTATTAATAATGTCTTGATAAAAGTTGATTTTTCTAAGGTCATCAAAGGAACTAGACTCTTTGAGACTATCCATTAAAGTTGGTTTAGGAAGAGGAGATCTAGGTCTCAGCGCAATGGGGTCTTTAGGAGCTTGATCAGGATTAGTAGGCATTGTAGAAGTAGAAATAGGAAGTGGTTCATTAACAAAGGCCCTTATGTTATCGATGTACTCCATGTATTTTGTTAAGATTTTAATGATAAAAACACATGAAATATTGTTAAAGGTCTTGAAATATTCCTTATAAGGAAGAAAATTGTTTGTTAGCCTCATAATACCATATGTAAGAAAACCATGAAGGAATAGAAACAAAATGAAATACAAGAAATTGTAGAGACACACACACACACACACACACACACACACACACAGAGAGAGAGAGAGAGAGAGAGAGAGAGAGAGAGAGAGAGAGAGAGAGGG
>MU223618.1:495078-511283 GCA_018584345.1 Thuja plicata | reverse complement strand
AATGAATATTTAATTCATTTATTTAATTAAAGTTTTCAACATGTGAGATAATTGAATTCTTTTTTATTTAGAATTGTTTTATTGAATGAAATGAAATTAATTTAATTGGAAGAATTTAATTAGTAAGTTTAAATATTTCAATTTAAAATATAGGAAATTGAATTTAATTAATTAATTAATGGTAATTAATTAATTAAGGTTGATTAATTAAATAAATTTAATTATTTAATTAATTTTGGAAATTTGATTAGATGATTTGGGAAATGAATTTAGAAGAAAATAGATGATTAATTAACGATTAAAAAACCATTAATTAGTAGATGAAAATTAATGTTTTTAATGTCAATTCGCAAGTCTATCCATTTTAGGGTACTGCAATATTGTCTTCTTCTTGTTGGGTTCCTACTATCGGGTTCCTCTTTATCATCTCCGGGTTGCACTTTCAGTTAACACTACAAAACTATGTCGTCAGTTTTCTCCTTGCTTAGCATTTTCAGTTTGAACTGAAAACCTGAATTTTGGTGTAGTGTAACCGATGGTTTGAAAAACTTGTTTTCTCATTGCATACTAATGGAAAAACTTTATGTTTATCAATCTCCCCTTTGACATTAGTATCAAAAACTGATATGTGCAGAATACTACCAAAATTTATAGTATGAACACCTTGTATATTACCTTAGTCATTTCATGACTCCCCCTATGCATATGTCAGTATAGTATAGTGTGTATGTGAACTTTGTCTTTATACTATATTTTCTTTTTCTCCTTTGTGCTATATTATCCTTTTCCTTTTCCTTTTCCTTTTCCCCTTTTTACTATATGCTTTGTCTTTGTACATATTTCCTTTTCCTCCTTTTTTGATAGTAAGGGAAAAGGTGTATACCTATAGCTTATAAAAATATGAGAGTGTGAGGACTTCATTTACTCCACCATCTTCTCCCATTTCTCCTTGAGATGTTCAAGAGCCATATGCTCTAATGTTATCTGTGCATGCATGTCATAGATGCTGTCTACTACAAACATCTCAAGGGTGGTAATAAGTTTTTGTGTTGAACTTAGGCGAGTCTACGGAAGTGTAAGGTTTGGTAATAGTATAGACTGTATCTCAGTAACCTCCTCTCTGAATTGTGACTGTGCTTCTGAAAGTTCCTGTCTTAACCATTTTATCTCAATGATCTTCTCATAATGCAATTTGATTGCATTTCCATCTGTGGTTAGATTTTGTGCACTTGTAGTTAGATCAGATTTGATCTTTGCAATCTTATCATTGTTATCCTTAGTAAATTTCTCTAAAGTGCATAGATTTTGTATTAAGGAAACAACTTCAGTTATGATTAGGTCTAATTCATCTAATAACTCTGAAAGATTTACCTTATTATTTGCCACTTCTTGGCTGATCTTTTCTGTTAATTTGTATTGAAATTTCTTCTCTGCTCGCTCCTCAATTTCCTTTTCTGCATCTACATTCTATGTTGTGATGGTTTTGGTGATGATGGAAAGTTGATCTAGTATGGAGGTATTGTGATCAACATCTATGTTGGGAACAATCTGACTCAAGATGTCCCTAGTGTTCTCCAGTACCAATGAATCTTGGTGCTTCTTTTTAAGATTTTCTTGCAAAGCTTTCCTTTGGAAGATTTATCCATACTCTTGGAGAGATTCAAAGTCTAATGTTTTTGGGTCACATTTTAGTTTTCTTCTACTTCTTTTCTTGGTCTGATGTGCTACTAGATTGCTTTTGTGGAGTTATACCTTTTTCTTGCTTCTCGGTGTTTTCCTATTAGTTGTCTGAGGACATCTCCTTATCAACCTTTGGTGTTTTTGCATCTTTTCCTTTTGTGTCCTTTGGCGTGGTATCAACTGTCTTTACTTTCTCATCCTTCTCTTTTTGCACTTCATCAACATCTTTCATCTATGCATCTTGCTTGGTGGTATCTCCATCTTTTTGTTCTCCATCAATGACATCTTGTTCATCGATTGTATCCTTCTTTTCTTCAAATGTATCTCTTTTCTCATCATTACCCTTGTCCTCGGGTATGCTTGCATCAGGCTTGGGGGTCTTCTCCTTCTGTTAGATAATATTGATTGCTTGAATCAATAGTGGCATTTGGCATGGTATATGTACTTGTGCAACATCAACTACAGTGTCATGTTCATCGGTTTGGTCCTTGACAATAGTAACATCTCCATATTTCTGAATTTCCTCTAAAGGATCATCTGTGATTTCAATAATAGTATTGTCCACATTATTGTCTGACCATGTTTCATTTGCAACATCCATATTCTTGTGACATGTTGTGTCCAATTCCTCTTTGTCCAATTCTACATCAGTGATAGTGATTGGTTTGGTGCTCTATGTATCCTGATCATCCTTGGTCTGTTGAGTTTTAGTAAGAGCAATTTGGGGCTTGGGACTTGTATCCTTTTTAGGAATATCAAGTATTTTTCTCCATTCGACCTCACTCTTTCTGTCTAGGTCCAGTAAATTTCCTTGAAGCACTTGGTAGGCTCTCAACTTTGGTGAGAACCATTTGGAGTGAATTTTCATCATTTCTTTGATCTCCTCCATTTTAGATTCAGGAGGCATGATAGATACTAGGGCTCTTTCCCTTATTTATTTCTCAGAGTGCAAGGCAAATGTCCATCTTGCTGATAACCTATCTTGAAGTTCTTTTGGCATTTTATTTTCCAATTGTATTGGGAGGTATTTGAATATGCACATCATTTTGATGATTGCCTCCTCAATCTTATTTTGATCCAAGGGATCCAATTTTAGCCATTTCTTGATCTTTCTATCATTGACTGTGCATGATTTGTTGATTGAGGCATATACTTGATCAATAGTTTCAGGAATCTTATCCTTTTCCTTTTGAACAACTTCATCTTTCTTTATGTCCTCCATGTCTTCCTTGTTTAGGATTATCTTCCTTCTCCTGTTTGGTGCTTTGGACTATTTGGTTGGAGGTTTTCTCTTATAGGTCCTTACTTGACCTTTCTTTAATGGTGAAGGACTTGTGTCCTTCGTTGTTTGACTTCTTATCCTTGTAGCAGCTATAGTCCTAGGCTTCTTAGCTGGTGGAGGTAATGGTGTATCTAACTCTGTAGACTCTGAGTCACTCTCCTTTTCAGCTTCAACGATGGGTGACTATCCCTTAGTTTCCTCTGCCTTTTTGGTTTCTTCTTCTGTAACCAATATTCTCTTATTTAATTTCTTGACCATCTTATTCTTCTTCCTGTCAATTTTCTTCACAACCAAGCCAGTTTTTATTATTATTTTGGCTTCTTCATAAGTGCCGAACTTGGGTTGTGATTTATCTGTTGGCTCATTTATTAATGCATCAATTGCATTACATGATTGATCTATGTTCACTTCATAGTCAAGTGGAGATAGCCATGCTATCCTCGGTATAGTTGGATTGATGTATGTGAAGTCAGTGTCTACCATGAAACATATATTAGTCTTGAATTATTCAATTAACTATTCAGGGATCCTTACTCTCTTCTACATTCTCTCCTTGAATCCAACAAAGTATTCATCCATTACTGACTCAAAGTTATCTCCTAGTGATTTTATAAACTCACTAATCTGAATGGTCACTGGTCTTGTTGTGTCCCATTTCACATTTCCTATTGATAGAAGAGATTCTTGGAAGTAGAAGAATATGCACATGATAAGTGAACCAAAATTACATGAATTTGATTTTGCATTTCTGATTGTTTTTAAGTTCTCTTCTAACTGCTTGAGTAGAAGTTCTGACAGATCCAACAGAGTTCCCTTCTTTACAATCTTATAGGCTGTATCCATTGCTCTGGATGCAATGTTGTTCATCCTGCTAGCCTAAAAGACCTTGTATCCTAAGACACATGCTCCAAATTTCAGTTCATCATCTGTAATGGTGGATACCTTAAGTCCTCTTCCATCACATTTAGCTCCCATGTTCTTCTCAATATCAGCCTTAGGCAGGTGCTTCAATTCCTTTACTTTATTGGTTATTGGATAACCAGTGACAACATGTATAACATCTTGTGTTATTGGTTTAGGCTCATCCAACCATAGATTTTGGTCATGGATCTTGCTTAGTACTAACCGAATCCATTCGGTCTTGAATTCCTTCAGGAACCATAGGGCATTTGTGAGCCCTCTGACTTCAATGTGTTTGTGTTCTTCTTTGATAGTGCCATCATCTTTGCATAGCTTCTTGAAAGCTTTCTCAACCTCCAGCTCACCAATCTCTACAATCTTGTAGTGTATGTATGCTCGCACATCTTCAATGAGTAAAACCCTAGCTGGTATTCTTGAGAATTCTCAAGCATTGTTGGGTTGTAAGGAGACTTATGGGAATATCTTATAATGTGGTTCCTCACATGTACTATTCTTGATAAGATTGACCTTTTTCTTCTTAATACTCTTCAGCTTAGTGGTTCTTGAAGTGGTCGCCATTGATTATGAAATTAGGGATTTTTCATAAATGATAAACAGAGTTCTCAATTTATTCTTAGTACTTAATTTAACCTCTGTAGCTGTAAATGATCTTCTTGGAGTGCTTTTAATTGGGTTGGAGTCACTCTGCAATGCCGTCGCTTCTTTCTCTGGTTTTGCTCTGGTTGTTGGTGATAAATGAAACCCTTTCTGTCATCTATTTATAGACTGTATCATCTTAAAATGGAAGCACTTCCATGTTAAGAATGTTTAGCCCTCCTTAGGGTATGTTTTTGACCACCATCATATCATCCACTCATTTCTACATTATCCCCTACTTCTGTCCCTGTTTAGGACCCAGATTAGGCCTCTCCGGGCACCTTCTATCTCACCTGGCACATTTTCTAGGGGTTTTGACCCCCCGGGTCAAGGTCAACCTTTACCTTGACCTAGGTTAGGGTTGACCTCAACCTTGACCTAGGTCAAAGTTGACCTCAACCTTGACCTAGGTTAGGGTTGACCTCAACCTTGACCTAGGTCAAAGTTGACCTCAACCTTGACCTAGGTCCCCCTTCCAAATCTAGAAGCTTGTCGGCTTCTGGAGGTCATCAAAAATTCATTTCCCGCTTCTAGGTTGGCTATTTTGGGTTCCAAAGTGACAAATCCTAAATTATATTTAATATTGGTCCTCTTCTAGGGGAATGGGTCTAATTGGAATTTAATTCTCCTATGTTGGCCTCTCTAGAATATTGTGCCCTATTTTCATATAAAAGGAAGTCTTTCTCTCTCATTTTCTCTAAGTCTTCTAAGTGCAAAAAGCTCTAACCAAGATTTAGTGAAGAAGCAAAAGATTCAAGAATCCATTGTTCTACATTCTCTCAAGATTTCAAATTGTTCAATTCTTCCTCTTAAGAATTTTAGTTCTCCATTTAAGATCAAGGATTCAAGCTTTCAAGCCTTTGAAGGGATTTGGTCCAAGCATTCAAGATTCATCATTCAAACCCTAGATCTAGCCATCATGGTGGTGTGATGTTCCTTCAAGATCCTTTGTGCATCCTAAAGACTCTTTCATCATCTCTTCAAGGTGTATTCCAAGCATACAATCATGGAGGTTTATGGTTTCTATTGAGTCTAAGCTTTCATATTTACATACTTGCTTACATTTGAATTACATTGGCATATCTATTGAATATCATGGCTTCATTATTAGATTCAATTCTACTACTTGCTAGCATTCTCTACTTTATTGATTTCAAGGTTAATTACTAAATTAGGGTTTGAGTAAGATAAACCCCTCCCCCTAAAAAAAAAACCTCTTTTTCTTGTAGGTACAGGTTTAGGACTACAGATTTGAGGGCAGATCTGGATACAATTTTTCAACAAACTATAAGGATCCGCAAACAGATTTTCTGTCAGACCTATGCAGGTCAGGGTTGAGATTATTGGGTTAGGGGTGAAATTTGTGGCTTAAGGTTGACCTTTTTCTCAAGATGGTGTTGTATCAGAAAAATATTTTTGGGTTTTGTTCGTCTCTGCGTTTCTGTTCCAGATCATACTTCAGATTGTCCAGAAATAGAGTACAGACCTCAGAAAACAACATTCTTTGATCCACAATATTTCAAGGTTAGTACTTTTCTATCATTCATTTCAATTCAAATCCTTAATCATTCTAAATCTATCACACATTTACATTCATTCACGCCACATTTTAAGAGGGAAACCTAGGATCTCCTTCTTTATTCTTATTTCCAATAGATTGATTCACTTATGCATTGATCCTTTTTGGGTTGATAAATTTGGATCCTTCCTTTGTGCATTTGAGAATAAAAGGGAATGTCTTATTTATCCCTCCACTCTGAACATTAAATGTAAGGTGATAAGTGATTTGAGTATCAAAACACTCTTATCCTAAAACAACATTTTAGATCTTACATAGACTTTGCCCTAAGTTGAGTCATTAATACTCAACCACTCCTCGGTGTGTGAAGATGAAGTCATCGGGTGATACACTAACTTTTCTTTTGGTGATAATATGATGCTTTGGGCAGTCATTTAACTTGTTTCTTTTACCGACGGGTTTTGGTGTATGGAGAAGACATCTTTGTCAACTCACATGATTACCGACAGATCTCAGTTTACACTAGAAAATTTAGCTTTAACATGTTAACCGATGATTCTCGGTAAGTGTAGGAAATTAAACTTTGAATATATACCGATGCATTTCAGTATGTATTGACTGAAGGGATAGTTTTCACAGAATTTAACAAGTAATACCATAATGCATCTATAATCATGCTAATTTGGTATTTCAACTATGTATAATGGAATTGATGCAAAATATAACTTGGTATAATACAGTTCCATACTTACTTGTTATGCTTAGGTGGGGGTGGTGATGTCACCAAATCTATTGGATGAGGTGTCACCAATTGCATTTCTCGGTCCAGCTTCATCAGTGTTAGTAGCTTTCCTCCACATTTTGTTTCTCATCTTCATGATGTCTTCAATGGTGTTTCCATTGGCAAAGGTGCTGGTCTCTGTCATTCGATCTCTATAGTCTTTCTTGAGATGACTGACTTTATGACAGTATAAACATGCCATTCTGGGGTTAGTCCAGCCTCTAGACTTTCTTGTCCATTGTCTCATATAGTTTGTAGCAATGTGACAAAATCTTCCACATGTTGTACAATTTGTCCAAGTATTGTAATCCCATACATACTGGTTACCAACTATTTTCGATTGATAGGCAGATTCTTGACCTTTAGGCTTCCATGCTTTCTTTTGCTTTTTCCTGCATTCAAGAGTTGTGTGCCCATTCATTTTGCAAGTAGAACAATATTTTTCCATGTAGTCTTCCTTCTTTAGTTGTTTCATCTCAGACTTACATTCATATGATTTATGTCCTTTCTTGTTACATTTATAACAAATTCCTATGAATGAAGATGTGGATTTAGGAATACCTTTCATTTTGCTCCTGCAAAAATTTGATGTGTGGCCTTTCTTTCCACAGTGATTGCATGTCATCTTTCTTGGTCTTGGATTTGCATAGATATTCTTTGGATCATCTTGATTGGGTGATTATTCATTCTCGGTATAGCCTAGTATGGTTTTGTTGTTGGCTCTCCTTTTTCCATCAAGAAAATCATTCATTCTTTTATTGCTTTCTTCAGCTCTCTTGATTATTTCATTATGTTGCTGCTGAATTCTTACTTCTTGTTTCAAATTTTCATTTTCTTCCCTAAGCTCACCGATAACTTCTATTCTTTCAATGAGTTCAAAATTCATTATGTTTGCCTCTTGACTCATAAGAATAATCTGATTTGTGATTTCATGATGATTTTCTGTAAGTCTTTGTATTTTTGACTCTTTCTCTTGTAGCTTTTCAGTAATCTTCCTTCTATCATCAATAGCTAGTGTTATCTCTTGCTCAGCTTGTCTAGCATTATTCATGACATCAATCATTCTTACCATCTGCGTCTCTTGAATGATTTTCATAGATTTTACTTTTTGAGCCAGATGTTGATTGATTTCATTTAAGCTTGTGATGCTTTCCTCTAATGTGTTTGATGCTTTTCTTGTAGTAGATATTTAAGACTCAAATAGATTTGGTATCCCTTCTTCATGGTAGTCTATTTCATTACAACGAGATGCCATAATATTTCTTTCATGTAAAAACTATCTCATCTTGATTCTAACTTCTTTATACTGCTCATAGAAGATCTGAATTTCTAGCTTCTGATTCTCAATACTTTTGTCGAGTCTGTACTTCTCCATTTGTATGATCTTTTCTCTTAAGTATTTAAGATTTTCAAATAAGAGTTCTAGCTCTGATACCAATTTTTGGAAATAATAGGAAGTGTGTACTGAGAGGGGAGGGGTGAATTAGTGCCTCTAAAACTTTTATCTCTTTTAACCTTTATCCATTGTATAATCAATTGCATAACCAACCATTTGTTCTAAACTATCTTTGTGTAAGATATATCAATTCATCAACTTAATCAAACATTTAAACATTCATAGAAATATTATGAAAGTAATTGAATCATAACACAAGATATGGTAACACATAAAACCCCTGTTAGAAGGTAAAAAATGCGGTGGGGATGACACCCACAAAAACTTCACTATCTGCAGATTGGAAGGGGCTGGTTAAGGCTTACAATTTTATCACTTTTGATGATGTACCCTGTTAGGAGTATTATGTGGAGACTTGTTAATGTTTACTCTGTTAAGAGCTTTAGAAACATTGTTTAGTGTGCACTCGGTTAAGAGATTTACAATAGGATTGTTATATCCACCTTCCTTGAAAGGATTTCTTTTATTTTCTACACTTGTTAGAATGCAAAAAAAAAATCATTGACCTGAGTGCATGGAATCTAAAAACTTCTGATTACAGATCCATTACAATTCACATGTATAAATTTATCACCTAATGTGATTGATTAATACCTCTGTTGCTCAGTAGCCTTTATTCTTGGTTCTTGACAACCAAATTCATATTTTGTTGTTCTGCTTCTTGAAACTTTTAGTCTAATCCATAGATGTGCTCGTTGGATACATTCATCCTCTCATTCATTACAATGAATGATTACAACATCTATTTATAAGATAGATTGACCTAATGTAGTTTCACGTATAACAAAACTAACTCTATGATCAAAGGTTTACAACTTCACCTTGATCTCCTAGTCTGCATGTTTTTAATTAGTTAGACTGATTAAAACAATTACAATAATGTTTCTTGTCCCTTAAGTAATGGTTTAAAAAAAAAAAATCAAGACTCTATAAATAGAATACAATTGTTTTATCTGATGTGGAAGTCAGATCCAATTTTTTTGGGATGGAACTGACTTTTGCTGTCTGATGCTCGGTTTTCTCTGAAGTTAGTTTGACTACCTGTCGGTGTTCCTCAGTTGAAATATCTGTCAGGTTGCACTATTTCTATTCTCTAAGTTTTCACTATCTTCTTCTCATCGGGTTCCTACTTTTGGGTTCCTCTTTATCATCTTCGGGTTGCATTTCAGTTAACACTACAAAATTGTGTCGTCAGTTTTCTCCTTGCTTAGCATTTTTGGTTTGAACTGAAAACCTGACTTTCGGTGTAGTGTAACTGATGGTTTGAACAACTTATTTTCTCATTGCATACTAATGGAAAAGATTTATGTTTATCAACAATAAATAGTTCCAAACAAGGACCATGATGTAAAGACGAGTCACTTTGTTCTTCACTAGGACTAAGAGATAATTGTTATGAAAACATAGCTGGTAAATCGTGATTAACATCAATAACTTCATACATATCATCAGAATCAATAGCATGGATATCTTCATTAGTTTCATTAGAAACATCAAGAGCATCATCATCTAGAGTATCTTCTTCATCCAAATTAATTGTAATAGAATCTAAAATACAAATAGAATTATCATGTTTGTTCAATTTCATTTAAAAAAAAAATTAACTTCCTCCCTTGGGCTATGTAAAGGTTGATCAAATGGAATCAAAACATTAGTAGGTGTTTTATGGGATGAAAGGTTTTGGGAATCATGTACACAGGCTCTAGCACAACTTTTATGATGATGATCACATGCTCAATAGTTACATTTGGTCTTGTTGGAGATTTGATTTGGTTTGGGATCAATCAACATCAAATCCTTTTCTTCCTTAGGGAGGAGAACTAAAGGAACCTCACTAGGTTGAGAGATAGGATGGGTAGAAGGTTTTTAAGTTATAGGAGGTGGAACAAGAGCATAAAGAGGAGGTTTAGGAAGAGGTCTAGGTCCAGGGCAAGGAGGTAGAATACCCTTAGGATTGCTAAGTTCACAAATATTTTGAATTTTTTATTCTGATAGGATTAGAAGAGATTATCTTTGCGAGGGTGAGTGGGTTGAGGTATATAAGGCCAAAAGAAGTCAAGGTCAATAGACTCTTGAGGAACTAATGGATGGAAAATACTATAATTTACATTGATAATTTCTCCATTATGAGGAAATTTCAAACACTTATGGATAGGAGAGACTACAATTTTATGGACTTGAGCCAAGGAAGACCAAGTTGAACCTGAAATTGATCAAAAGTTGGGATGACAACAAAGGTGATATCTAAAGTTTTACCACCAACTACTACAAGAAAAGTGATAGAAACATGGGTAAGATAAGTGAAAATTTTGCAAGTTTCAATTATCACATCAGATTTTCCATAGAAATCATATTGAATTTTTCTGGTGTAAAAATGTTCTTCAGTTATAACATTCACCATACAAACGAGATCTATAAGGGCACCATGAAAAAGGTCATTAACTCTTGCAAAAATGTTTAAAGAGGACCATCATGAGCCTTAATAGTTTCACTCGGATCAAAGTTAATTGGAATATCAAGTTTAGGTTTGGATTTAGGTTTAGATTTGGTTTGATCAATAAGAATAACCACATTGTTGGCTTCAATTGATCCATCATCATATGCAACAAAATGGGAGAAATAAGGCGAAGGATCTATAGACTCAAAGGTATGAGTAGAATGAGAGGGTAAAGGATTAGTATATATTTGTAAGTTTTGATTGAGAGGTGATATATATTTGTTTCCTTTATCATTCAAACCTATTGGTGTTTTAAAATTTTTTATGCTTTATAAGCTACCAATATACCTTTAGATGGATTTTGAAGAATGCTTAGTTCCAAATATGAGAAAATCTAAGGTAACTAGACCAACTATAGGGACAAGACTACCCTCAAAGCCATAAATACAACTAACCCAGACCAAACACTTCTTATAAAATCCATGTGCAGACCAAATGAATCTATGTCTTATCCAGAGAAATATTTAATTTGATCCTAGATCAAAACTAAGGAATAACAACATACACATAGATAAACTCTATGCAATGAATCAAAAAATTCACAACTTAAGAAACAGGCACAAAGGAGAGACTTGAATCTGAAATATTTGTATTAATTATGAAGAATCATGTTCCTGTATCAATCTGATTTAAAATATACACCACTTTAATAAATGCAAAAGGCTTGAAAATTTCTATTCTATATTCACACAGTCTAGATACAAATATGTTATATTCCCGACTGGAAACAAGTATGCAACTGAATGCTTTTCTATACTTCCCAATTTTCCAGCCCTTTCTAAATTATATTGGAAATACTTTTATAGAAAAAGGATTGCAACAAGCCTCAAATCATTTAGGTCAAGAGCCAAAAACCAAGTTACTACAAGACACCAACAATAATAACTCACACAACCACCAAACTGCTCTGCCTTCATCAAGTAGAAACTTTTTCTTCATTCCTTTCTATGTACAATCTGATCTATAGCCATCAATCACTTTGGGATGTTGGAGAACAATCCCCTATTGAAGGAATAATGGACTATTCTTGTTTTTTTAATTCATCCAAGGTATATCTATCCTTATATGAAATCTAATTTTCCAACCACCAAGACTCGGGAACAGACTCAACATTAAGGCAAAAAGACAGAGAGTCGACTAAGGGTTACAAAATATCTGCAAATCTAATAAAAAACCTAAACCATCAATTCTTAGCATAAAATCATTCTGAGCCATCAAATACCCATCCAAATAGTATCCCATAACTATGTGTGTTTTTTTTGGATATGCTAGCTGCAACACAACACTTCAATATGTCATTGCATTAGTGAAATAACATGAAATGTCAAAGGAAAAGCACATATATATCACCAAAATTGACATATTGCTCCCTATCTAAGAAGAGTATGCAATATGCTATAATTGCCCTAAAATTATGCATAAATTAGTAACAACATCATTCTTAGAATGGAAGATTTAACTAAAATGCAAGCTAAATGCTCAATCAAAGTTAATTTTAGAGCTCCAATTGAAAGATTATAACAATTCTAGATGTTTGAGCTAAAATGCATTTAAACTATCTAAGAAAATGAGCAGCATAAGAATGCAAAAATGAATTCTAAAATTAGGGGCCCATTGAGCTCAAAATTCATTCCATTTATAGAAGAATTTGAGGAATGAGAGGCTAGGATTGATTTGTGAAGAGAGGTGGAGATTGAATCTTTGGTGATCCAAGTGATTTAACTCTCATTGGCTAGGGAATTGACTTTCGCTTTTGCAAGTGAGGAGTTGTAATTAGGATCTTATTTAATTCCTTTTAATTAATTACCTTATCTATGTATTTGTTTCTTTTTGATTTAATTGATTTGATTTGATTTAATTGGCTAAAGCAATTAATGTAAATTAGTGATAAGATCACTTAGGAGATTAAATTTGATTTAAATGAATTATGTCTATTAATTGAAGAATTGTTTTGACATAATTAGGGGTATGATCACACTTAGAGAAAATAGGGTCTCTGGTCAGAGAAAACCAAATTAGGGTGGTTACATTTGCCAATATTTGAATTGATGTGCGAGTAGCGCATTGATTCAAAGAATGATTGATTTTTTTTTATGAATAGTGTCTTTCCATTAAAATAATAACAAAGTTACATATTCACAAAAAAGGGGCCCGTGGATATAAAAATCACCCCACGAGAGTTCACACGAAAATAATCAAAAGAAGAAAATAGAAACTATTAATAAAAAAACCCATAAAGCCTTTAGGCTGTAAGAGAAGTGCAAGCCGAAGGAGGAGGATCTCTGTCATCATAACCCCATGTATCCCTAGGATTGAAAGGAGGGTCGGGAACCGACCATCCATTAGCAGCATCATCTGTATCTTTTTTTTTCTTTCTCCTCCGCTTGAGGTGGTGAAATAGCCAAATCCAGGCAGGGGAAGGACCACTTAGAGGAGGTGGAAGGAGGCCAAGAGGGGCCACCAAGAACAATAGGAGCATCAGGAGGGGCCAAAATAACCAGAGCCAAAGACTAGCTAGAGGAGCGGTGGGGTAGAGAAGTAGAGCGATGCTGCCAGGCATCACCCCCACCTCTGGGAGAGTGGTAGCGGGGAGCCTGCAACCGCAAAGTGTGGGAGTGGCGAGCCAAGGAGCTGCGGCCATGAAGATGACCTCTGTGTAGAGTACCATTTGCAGAAACTGAATCCGAGACCTGGGAAACCATACATGGATCAGTTTCCCAATGATTGAGAAACTTCTAAAGGTGGGCCACCTCCAGTGCAATTTTGTTAGCTTGCACCTGAATCTACATCATAACATTGTTACATATACAAGCTTTATTATATAGAGAAACATTAATATCAAGAAAGCTGTGATTAAAAAGAACAACATTCCTATCTTTCCACAAAGTGAACAAAATATCCATCCTGAAAGTATGCCAAATCTGGGAAAACTTGGAAGGAAGTCTTAGAGAGTCTCCCAAGACAATCATATGCTAGGAGAAGGGTTCAGGTCAGAATGGTTTAAAAAAATCATGAATCCACTCCCATTATTTTTGAGCTCTTCTACAGAACCATAAGATGTGTAGAAAAGACTCTGGGTTCCCATAAAAGGGACACCGAGGATTAGGAACACCCATATGCTTGAGCCAAGGACCCAAAATAAGCCCTTGAAAGAGAAAAAACCAAGAAAATAGAGTCATATTGGGCTTTGTGATAGCAGACCAAATAATCTAGAAATAAGAGCTCCAGTGACGGGGAGAGGAGTGCAAATTCCATATCTTGTTAAGAGTGTCCACCATGGAAAGATGAGGAGACAACCACTTTTAGTCTTTCCACCAGGGCTGTATAGAATGAACTCCGAGCTTATGAAGAAAATGATCTGGAATGGCCGAAACCAATAGATCATAAGTCAGACGATCAGGATGAGCAAGAAGGAACTGGGCCTGCATATCCTCCCAAGAGCGAAGGATCATGGTGACCCGAGAAAAGAGGTCCTTAGGTGTTCTGATACCACATTTGAAAAAATGCAGAGCATTAGCACCTTGAGTTCTAGCTAGAGGAATACCCTGAATGGAAAACAATATAGACCACTATAGGTTCTATTGATTCAAAGAAAGCCCATCACGAAAGCCATCACCATCCCAGTGGAGCCAAGGTTTGATATCTTCCCAGGATTTCCATATGCTTTTGACCACAAAGGTACCTTGAATGTGCACAGGCTCCCGCATAATGAGGAGGGTTTGAAGACCAATTCGCTTCCAAGCAGGTTTGTGAACATCATAACCTGAAGAAATACAATGCCTGACAAGGATTTTCCAAGATTCATCACCTGAGAGGGCATGAATAATCCATTTAGCACAAAGAGAAATCCCTTGCTTCTGAGTGGAGAGAAGACCAAGGACACCAGACTCTCTGGGTAGACAACAATAATCCCAAGCAACTCTATGAAACCCATGGCTGTCAGCTCCCAAAGCCCAGAGGAAATATCTAAGGAGGCACTCCAGCTTAAGGTAGGAGGCTTTATAAGGAGCCTAGAAAGAAGAATAGTAAACATGGGTAGAAGCCAAAAACTTAGAAAAAACTTGGAATTTCCCCGCAAGAGAGAGGGGTTTAGTAATCTAGTATTGAAGTTTCTTTTCAATTTTAGTAATCACTAAATTCCATAAATCCATAGAAGAGCCTTGAAAGGCAAAGGGATGCCCAGAAAGTGGAAAAACTCCCCACATTGAACCCATTTCCAGTCAAAATTAGCTAGCCAAGGAGGGGATGGAAGAAAAGATTATCTTATGTCAATGAATAGCAGACCCAGAGGCCTGACAAAAAGTCTCCAAACACTGCAGGGCATTAGTAATATTTTCCTTATTCTCAAGGAGATTGAGAAAGGAATCATCTGCAAAATGACCATTGACAAGTTGGGAGGAGGAATTTGGAAGAGAGATGCCTCAAACTAATCTAGAGGAAATAGAGTTGGCCAATAGGTAACCAAAATCCTTAGCGTCAAGCACATATAACGCAAGAGCCAAAGGGCAACCCTGGCGGATGGACCTAAAAATCCCAAAGGTGTCAGACTATGAGCCATTGATAGTTATGCATGCAGATGCATCACCAAAAAGCATCTCAACAGACTACAGAAAATTGGGACCAAAACCAATAGCTTGCAGCATGGCAAGAATGAAAGGCCATTCAACGCGATCATAAGCTTTGGAAAATCAATTTTGAGAAATAAAGTCTGCTGTTTGGATTGACGAGCCCATTCCATTCCCTCCCAAAAAATAATAATGTTGTCAAGGGTATATCTGGCTTTAATGAAACCAGTCTACTCAGGGTGGACAATTAGCAGAAGGAGGTGTCTAATCTTTATAGCCAAAGCTTTAGCAATGATTTTGTAAGAAACATTCAACAAGGTGATGGGTCTCCAGTTATAGATATCTTTGGGGTCACCGACTTTAGGTATGAATTTGATGTTTCCTTTATTAATAATAGCACCCAGACTTTTGTTATGGTAGGCTTTGAGATACACTTTATGTAGATCAAGACCAATAACATCCCACAAGTGCTTGTAAAACTCATAGGGGAAGCCATCACATCCACGGGATTCATCATCTGCCATAGAAAAGGTAGCCTCTTTTAAATAACTGATGGTGAGAAGTTTCTCACAGAAGGCACATTGATCGACCACCATGCGGTTTGGAGTAACATAAATACATGCCCAAAGAGCTTCTTCTCGAGAAATCGAGCTTCCTTGTGAAGTAAACACTTTTTCATAGTGTTGAACAAAGGCTCAAAGAATATCAGGAACCTCTGAGAGAGTTTCATGACCTTGTTTGATCTTCTTGATCCCAATAGAAGTGTGGCGGGCTCTAAGAGCGTGAAATAACTCTTCAGAAGCTTTATCACCCACCTCCAGCCAGTGGAGGTGAGATTGTTAGTAATAATTGAGGGGGGGGGGGGGGG
>MU223618.1:409451-487918 GCA_018584345.1 Thuja plicata | reverse complement strand
TTAATGCTTCAATGGTTAAACTGAAACAAAATGACTTGTTTCTAATGCAACTTAATTGTAGATTTTCAGATCTATTTACTTACAATATCTTTCTGATCAATGTATCAATACAATTCCTTTGTACTCATCTCTTTCTATTCTGTGATGCTGTGCTTCTTTGTCCGTCGGTGTCTACAAAATTCTTTAGCTCTCCCTCAGCTTGATTGATCAGGACTGCATGAAGTTAATCCTTCATCAGTTTCACTTCAGCATCTTCTATTAGTTCACTCCCCCGTGTATCTGATTTCTTATCGACCACCACTTAGAGTGAATTATGCTTGTCTCTTAAACAGACATGATTTTCTTAATTCTAGGTTCTTGATTCTTGATTCTTGGCATGAAAAATAATCCAGCCAATTTGATTTATGGCTTTAACTCCTGATTTATCTCGTAGTTATCTTCTTACCAACTGTAAAAATCACTTTACTTAACTGTGTTTGAATAAAAAAAATAAAAAAATTAGTTAAGTCTATCCTTTAGCTTTGCTAGCTAGATATTTTGTCATTTTTTGATCTCTCTATTCTGTTGGTCAAATCTGCAGTTCGTCACCGGTGACAAATACCAGTTCTGTCTGTGTCACTTCAATTAGCTTCAGAATCTCTGTCTGTCAGCCATCGTTGAATCTTGCTCATCGGGCAACACTGTGTTTAGCTTCGTCGGGCATCCTTTGATTATGTTTCGTCGGGCATTATTGTGTTCTGCTCATCGGGCATCACTATGACTTTTATCTTTGTCTTTACCGATGGTGTGCACTCTGTCGGTGTATTCTATCACTTAGTGAATACTTGACTTTTATGCATTGCTGAAAGCATAACCTATATTTCATTGGTTCTCTAAAGTCTTTAGCATTATGCATATGACCATATAGATGATATCAAGTTGACATCAATGACAATACAAACCATTAACTAATTAATGTCTTTCATTATCTTCAACTTACTATAGTCAACCTTTTAATCAGTTACATGTCATCAGAGATTTGATTTGAGCTCCCTGAGAAGCATAGTTGTCTGCAATTTGCTTCTCATGGCGAAGCTAGAATGATTGATTTTTACTTCATAAAGTTTGAGAATTCCACACTTGATTGAACAAAATGTTTAGTGAGATCAGTCTCGCACTTGATTGAACTAAGATTGATAGTTTTGACTTTGAACTTGATCAAACAAAGGTCAATAAAGATCTTAAAGATATCAATTCTGAACTTGATTGAACAAGAATTGATAATACTGACTCCAAACTTGATCAAACAAAAGTCAGTATGAAGCTTCCAGGAGCTTAATAAAGATCTAAGAATATGTAGACATAGATATCCAGCTTGTGAGAACCAAAGCCTTCTATCCAACAGTCCCAACTTGATCGAAGGAAATTGCCATGCCCCTAGTCTTTTGATGATGAAGTTGTTTTAATTCTTTTTGAGCAAGAATTCGATTGATTTAAGTGTGATCATGGCCCCTTGGGAATGAAATTGAAGGAAAAATAATAAAATCCCTTTATAGAATGATATATCACTTGAACTGATTTGTTGAATTGAGAAAGAATTAATTAGAAGCAATGGTGAAGCAAAGGTGTGTTAAGTGAAAACACAATTTTACCAAGTTAACTACGTTAAAATATGATTTTTGAGTCTGATAAAATGATGTACGACCAAGATTTTGATGAATAATGTGCAATTTGATGATAGAGAACTCAAAAAATTGATTGCGTAAAGCCTACCAATCAATTTTGGAACATGTATAGAAATTTTGCATTTTTGGGAAGCTGTCGTAAAATGTGTAATATGTTGTTGAAAACATCATCTATGCATTTTATTTTTTTCTTGATAGATCAGAGAAGAACAAAATTGAACTTTGATAGTTCGGGAGGAGTTCTAGAGCTCCTAAATAGCTCAAAAAGTTTAATATATATCCCAAAATTCACTTTTTACCCATTCATTTTCACTTTTGTCTTTCGTAAATTTCAGAGCTTTGCAAAGAAGATGGCAGTCCCCATAGAGAAGCATCTATTTGAGCTTTCCCATCAACATCAACACCCGATCGATTGTGCACCGCCAGTGAGTACCTCAAAACCTACCTTTCCATGTTTTCAGTTTCCATTTTTGTCGATTTTTGCAAAAGTTATGTAGGTTTTTATTTTATGTCGCACTTGGTATAGGGGATCACGTCTAGTTAATCCTGCATCGCACGTTGTTTTTACCTAAAATCCTATGTCGCATCCCATAAATTTTGGATCGCACCCTATTTTCAGCTTTAGCATCGCATAGGGTAAAATGTTGTCTATCTTTGAATTCACTCACGTCTTGTAGAAACAGGATCACACCCCGCAGCCCATGTCGCATCCTATCCAAATAGAATCAATTCTTGGATGCCCCATCACATACTGGGAATCTAGTATCACATCTAGTATAAAGGATCAAACCCTATAAAAATAGAGTCGTTTATGGTTTGAGAGTTAGTTTTTATCCAATTTTGACTATTTTGCACTGTCTGAAGAACAAAAAGACTTATCTGATAGCTTTTCTGCCTAGTTGCCTTAGATAGAATACTGATTTGAACCTGTGTTTTTATTATGTAAATAGATTGACTTTGAGGTAATGTCCTTTTGAGGACCTTATCTAGGTTGAGTCCTTGCGTTGTCTCGATCTTTGATAGATGCAGAGTTAGATATCATAGCCCATGTAGGATTAGCTTCACTCATAGATTTACCTAATATCAGGGTAAATCGGGGGTTGTTGACTGCACTTTCTGAGAGATGGCATTCAGAGCACAACACCTTTCATCTCCCAACCGGTGAGATGATAGTCACACCTGAGGATCTGTGGCACATTCTACATATTCTAGTGATGGGTCGGCAGGTACAGTTTGAGGCTCATTCTACGATAGCCATTGCATCAGCCTAGAGATTTTTTGGAGATCAGACCATAGTTCATTGTTATCTAACATGGGATTATATGTGCAATCATTATAATCATTTACCTGTATATCTAGCTGGATTGATTGGAGGTATCCTCATGCCTAATAGAGGACAACATGGTTTTATGTGCGGCTGGGTGGAGACACTAGAGAAGATGGTTGTATCATCCCATAGATTTGGCTGGGGCAGTTGTATTTTAGCACATATGTATTGAGAGATCTATGAGATAGTTTACGAGTACTCCCGCAGCATGACTGTAGGGATTCTAGTTTTAGATATCTGGGCCTAGGAGCATATTCCTATGACATGACCGATTATAGACAGACAACGAGTAGATCAACAACCTCATGTTTATATGTATTCTGGATTGATTCAGCAGCCCCATCTGGGCAAGGTAGAGTACTGGCACCGATTATTCAATGATATGACTATTGTGATTTGGCAACCATATTTGGATTGTGGGGATTGGGCCTCAGATAGGCTAAAAATGTTGTACTTCTTTAAGAGTAGGTATTTGATTGGGAAGACCCGATATATTGTTGAGATATTCTTGGTGACACGAGTTCTGAGATAGTATGGTCGTGTACTGGGCCGATCACAATATTTGACCACTTATGCCCATATTCAAGATGAGGAGCCACAATGGGGATTATGATTAGTATATGAGACTGCTTAGCAAGCAATCCATTAGATGGTTGCAGTTGGATGGGACTATCTTCTAGAGGTTATTGATGTAGGTTGTACTGATGGTTATCTTGCCCATATGCTATAGTATCCATTTCTGAGATTCACAACACCTGATGAGATAACTCCTCGCATAGAGGATCCTTTAGCTTATGATCTAGCTTACGATATACTAGTTAGAGGTAGAGGCAGATCCTAGAGAGACCAGAGAGGTGGGGGGAGGGATGGAGGGAGAGACAAAGGGAGAGATGGTAGGAGAGATGGTAGGCACCCTCCTCTGGATAGAGGTCACAACCCGGATGATGGAGATGATGGTGGGGATGATAGGGGTGGTGGTGGAGTGGGCACTAGTGGTAGTGGAGAGGGCAGACAAACTCGCTTCAGGTTTGTACCTCCATAGAGAGATCCAAGTTCATTTATTACCAGAGAGCAACAAAGACCACTAGGATAGGGACCTAGTGGAGGAGGTGGACCTCCTCGACAAGATCCACCTAAGGATACAAATAGAGGTTCTAGCAGGGATGGTGATGCTTTATCTCAGTGTTAGTGAGAGCATGAGAAGCTCAGGGATAGGATCAACACTTTAGATTCTTTACTGGCTGATAGAGATAGTGAGCTTGAGCACTTGAGAGTAGAGAGAGATCGACAGGGTGATATTCTTAGAGCAGAGCGAGATGCATAGGCCCGCATAGCAATACATCAGGGTTAGAGAGCTGTGTACTACTTAGGTTTGTATTATGTTGCAGTTCTAGAGGGACATAAATCTCCTTCATATTCTTGGGTAGCATAGCAGTCTGAGGCAGGGCTAACTTTAAGAAACCCCCTCCTAGGAAAAAGTGTAAAATCCTGGCGAATCTCACATTAATTTAGGGGAAAATTTTTCTTGATGATGGCAATTTTTTTTTTCCAAATTAGGAAAATAATATAAAGGCGAAGGCAATTTTTTCCCTGCCCAATGAAAATTCCATAAAATCTTGGCCAATAATACATTAATGTAGGGAAAATATATATTGTGTGAGGCGATTTTTTTTCTTTTAAAGTAAATACATTATAATATACGAGGCG
This sequence comes from Thuja plicata, assembly GCA_018584345.1. Taxonomy (NCBI): domain Eukaryota; kingdom Viridiplantae; phylum Streptophyta; class Pinopsida; order Cupressales; family Cupressaceae; genus Thuja; species Thuja plicata. The sequence continues at coordinate 483,220 of MU223618.1, read as the reverse complement.
AATGATTTTTTGTTGAAGGGAAAAAAAATATTTGTGCTGGCGAATTTTATGTGCCTTTTGAAAAAATATATATATTTTTGGCTAATCTATTGTTAAGTATGAGAAAAATAAATATTTTATTGGCAATTTTCAAAAGATGGGACTTGTCAATGCGTCATGTGGGCCAACGCCAACTAATAACTTGTTTGCAGATTAAACACATGTTGGTATCCATAAGCACAAAAATTTACATCGACACACAACCTAATAGTAACATCCATCATTTTATAATGTTAAATGTCTTATTTGAGACCATTTGATGATCCTAGATGAATGGTTGAAGTTTAATTAATCTACACCATAACTATTATCTAATTAATGCAACATCACGTAATGACATCATTATTTACATGTATCAAGTCTTACATTTGTTTAGGTGGACGATTGATAATGTATCATAGTTGTCGTTAATAAAAGAAATGTTTTATCACTGACACTAAATCTGGCTATTTCTAATTTCACACACTCATGCTTTTAATATGAACGACTGTGCTTTTAATATGAAATATTTATAGAATTTTGAAGGACAAATGAATTAATTAGGTTAGAGAAAGAATTAAGGGCTATTTATAGATGATCTGTGCTTCCATCTTCTTCAATTCTCCTTTGGTTTGGGTTTGCCTTTGCTAGTGCTTGAAAGATTGCCTCTGGTTTTGGTTTTTAGGTTTTATTAGTATAATTTCAGATATTATGGTAGTTGTTTTTTGAAGATGGACACTCCTATCTGTTTGATAAGCACATTTGCGGAGGAACAAAAGGCCTTTTTGGGCTCGGTCTCAAACCAAACACTTGAATCATTTTGCAAGGACTTTGGAGCCTTCACAAATGAGGCTGTGAGGATGGTGCTGGGCCATCAATTTTTGGAAAATGTTGATAAGTAATGAGTTAACATAGACATTACATCCCATTTTTTGGCATCTCTTTTGGACCTCGGGGGAGAGAAGGTGGATATGCTCCTTCTGTTAAGGAAGCTATTCAAACATGAATTCTTGGGTGACTTTGTTGAGGTTGTTGTTTATGAAAAATTAGGGGTGGGGATCCCTTGGGTAAGTGATATACGCAATCTTTTCGAGTCAGACACAGATGTCGCCATTCAACCTTTTCTTTTGAACCTGGATGTTCAGCAGTTGACGCGCCATAGGAAATGGGTGCAGATTGGTAGGGATTTTCTTCCCAAATGGTTTCTGTTGGATGACTTGGTGGACTACGGATGGTTGTATGAATTCATAGATCTTTTTGTCTCTAGAAAGTTCTACTTAGACTAAGGGGAAAATCCTTAGTGTTGTGTCCCTATGGACTCTGCCTGAAAATTTTGAAATTTTCACTATAGTAGGTTTTTTCTTTAAAGTTTTGTAAGGACTTCAAATGAAAGTCTACAAAACTGAAATTCTGAATATTGTAAATTTATAGAAAATATCAATGAAAAGTTTGCAACTTCATTTCAGTTTATTTTTATGGATTTAATTGTAAAATATGTATGTGTGAGTTGTGACATATGTGATTTTATAATTTGTGAAATTGAAAATGAACCAAACAAATGTTAAATTGTTAATGTATGACAACATGTTATTTATTTAACAGTAATATTACATAACTTTTGCATGTATCATGTCACATGTGTGACTGTGCGACTGTCGAATTGTGTAATTTTAAAGTAGTTATTCCTTAAAATTTAAAGTAAAAATAAAATCTAAAATTAGAAAATTCCAAATGGAAATTCATAAAACATCTAATAATTACAATTTTTGGACTTCCAGTCACATTGAGTTAATATCGCCTCTTTGGTAGCAGAGTTGTCTGCCGTCACTAGCAACTGCAAGTGGTATGTACATTTTGCAACTGCATGTGGTATGTACATTGTACTATCAACTATGAGCATTCATACCATTGACATGTACCTTAAACCTATTTATTTAGTACCCTAATTTGTAAATGTATTATTCAAGACCATTGATTGATGTAGATCAATGGCTAGAGTTTTATCTCGGGCATAATTTCTTGAAATGAATGTCTTGTTAGAGTGAAAGTGACATTCTTTAGCCATTAGGCAATTCCCACAATTTCCAAAATTGTACTAGTATAAACTGTAGTTATTAGTATAGTGACCACTGACTATATTAGTAATTTCCCACACTCCTGCATTAATGGAAATGATTTACCTAAAGATATGAAAGATATGAAATAGGGATATTAATAGAAATTCTTGCTTGCTTCTTCATCAATTTCAATTTTCTTTTTCCTTTCAGCCTTGGCCCTCGAATTTCAATTTTCTGTGTAGTTTGAAGATTTAGGTTTTAAGTTTAGGCAAAGATGGACACACCAATTAGGTTGAGAGCTACATCCACTGATGAGAAAAATCCCTTTTTGGGTAGGATGCCAGATGAAGTACTCACTTCCATTTGCAAGGAAGTGGGCTCTTTCATTAACAATGTTGTGTTGATGGTGCTTGGCCATGAGTTCATTCACAACGAGAAGAGATAACGTGTCAGCACAAATGTTACATCCCACTTCTTGACATCTCTTCTTAACCTCAGAGGAGAGAAGGTAGACATGCTTATGCTTCTACGAAATGTTTTCAAGGATCAATTTCTGGTGGATGACGTCCAAGTCGTTGTCTTTGCAAACCCGGGTTGGGTATCCCTTGGGCTGATGAAATTGAAAAGCTTATCCAGTGAGGTAGCAATGTGGAAAAGTAACCCTTCATACTGAACCTTAATGAAAGGTAGTGGATGCGGCATTGGAAGTGGTGTGGCTGGGGAGGGATTTCCTATGGAAGTGGTTTCACCCCAACAACTTCGAGGAGACAGACTACAACTGGCTCGATGAATTCAGGGAGATTATCCTCAACAAACAATTCTTCTTAGATAGGGATGGAGATGAAGACCCGTAGTTTTTATTTTCTTGAAATGGGTTTTCGCATTTTGTTTTGTTTTTTCTTATATGATCAACCAGTGCCCTTGTGGCAACAAATTTTGTAACTGTTTGGATACTTCCTGTTTTGTGGGTAAACATACTTCCCATTTTGTAGGTATTTACGGTGCGAATATAGTCTAAAGTTAACTGTTAAAATCTATAATTAAAGTATATTATAATATTAGTGATGTAAATTTTTGAAATAATTAATGAAAATTTTGCTATTGGACTCTTAATAATTATTGTAATTTTTCTATCTTCCTCTGGAAACGAGACTCGTATCAGTGTGTGAGATAATAGATTGTCTGCGTAATATTGTTTAATTGCAATTTTGTAAAGAAATCTGAAGACTTAATATTGTTTAATTGCAATTTTGTAAAGAAATCTAAAGACCTTAGACCTTAGACTTTACTTTTGATAAATAATAAATAATAAATTATATGCCCATTCACATTGCCAAATTGATGTGTGAATCTGTGATATCATATAATATGTATTATGAACCAAAATAAATGTAACAATGTTTAATGTATGTGTGTGATTTATTTAAGAGTATTAAATTAATTTTTCCATGTCAATGACAAATGTAATTATCATTATGTGTCATGTGTGCAACTGCGAATGTGGAATTGTAAAAGTTTAAAGCATTTTATAAATTATGGTTAGTAATAAATTAATAAATAATTAGAGTATTAGACAGTTATCTGTGATTGGAATATTTTAAATTTAATTAGTTATTTTTATATTAGACAGTTTCAATATTTAATCTTATTTAAATTTAATAAATTTTTGGCGTATGGTGTTACGTGTAACTGTATTTCTGCCGATCATTGGATGGGTAGAGATCAATGATGTACGATGTATTTTGGGCCAAAAGGGAAAAGAAATCCCATTTCTACAATCCTATTCCAAAATCATGACACTTGTACACTCATTTAATCGGATGACACGTGGTAACGTGACCACTCACACAATCGGTGTCATCTGATAAATATAATTCAAAGTAAATAAATGGGACCCGCCACACATGATAGTGACTACCAGCGACCGTAGGATGAGAAGAGATCAATGATTACAACATACGATGTATTTCGGGCTGAAAGGGAAAAGAAATCTCATTTTTGCAATCCGATTCCAAAATCACAATATGTGTACACTCATTCAATTGGACAGCACGTGACCACTCACACAATCGATGTCATCTAATAGATATAATTCAAAGTAAATAAATGGGACCCACCATAATTACAAATGATGGTGACTGCTACCGACCGTTGGATGAGTAGAGATCAACGATGTACATTGTATTTCGGGCCGAAAGGGAAAATAAATCCAATTTTTGCAATCCTATTCTGAAATAATGACATGTGTACACTCATTCAATCGGTGTCATTCGATGATGAGTGACGACTGAAAGAACGAAAGATAAAGGAAGATTAAACGAAACTAGCAACCGTTGGATGAGCACAGATCAACGACGTGCGGTGTATTTTAAGCTAAAAGGGAAAACAAACCCCATTTTTTAAAACCTATTCCGCAATCATGACATGTGTACACTAAGCTAAGTTTAATTAAAATCGTAATTGGAGTAAAAGAGTAACTTAACATTTAATAAGTAATAAGCTCAATTTGATCGCAGACCAAACAATTAAGTGACACATGTTCTAGTGACCTTAGATATCTAGAGAAGCAATAAAAGTTAACATGAGTGATAGTAAAAGTTAACATGAGTGACGAGTCATGACTAACGATTCAGTACTACTCACTATTGTACAACTTTAACCTAAGTTTTTATATTTTCAGTTCTTACTAGTATTATAGTATACTGTATTGGAGATTCAGGAAGGGGTTAAAAATTTTAGGTTGAGGATTGAGGAATGAAACAGAGTATCTTATCTCTCTTCCCACTCACATTCTACACAAATTAAATTTCTGGGTAAAATCTTGAACACCCACGTCCCGCCCTTTAAATTTTTCAAATCTAGAGGTTTACTATTTATATTGTAGTCATAAAATTAGGGTTGAATTTTCAAACATGCCTGTAAATTGTAGTTGTCACTAGTATACCACGATCCATGATGGGAAAAACAAATACCAAGAGTATGAGTAAAGGGCAAAGAAAGGAAACAAAGATAATAGACTTCTACAAACTGGTTAAAACACTAGGTTTCACTGATGAATTCTATGATATTTTTGATCCTGTTATCCATGGAAATAAGGGAATCATGGAAATTAGATTTGCACTTGAAAATAAGTGGAAAGATCTAATGAAGGATTCACAATTTTTTCTATTTAACAACACGTTAAAGGCAAAGACAAATAAAATTGCACCGTGGGTTGTTGGGTCAGCACGCATGATGTTACCTCAAGTATTCCCTTGCCCAGAAATTGTCATGCTCTGCACCCAAAATTATGATGAAAATAGAAAAGAAATTGTCAATAAAAATACTCAGGAGGAAATTTTGTTGATAATAGAGATTGAATTTTCTAGTATGTTGGACCTAGGGTTTGAAGCACAAAAATCAAATGTGCACATTAACCTGGGAAAGCTGGCAGAGACTTATGAAAAAAAAGATGCAAAAAAGAAAGATTCATATATCAGAGGAATAACAAGCAGTTCTAGTCTGGAACCAGATCATAAGCCTCCTTATGATTATGATATTTTTGTGCAATGGGCTCAGGATAGTATCTCCTTGCTAGCATTTTTTTTGGGATTGGATAGTAACAAAGAAGTGGGTGCCAACATTCTTGAAATGATTTTTCATATTCATTGTGAAAAAGAACCAGTAAAATATAATTTTTTTGAGCACATTGGTCATTGCATGTAAGAAAAATTTATAATGATTAAAAGAGGTTCACAAAAGACATTTAGGTTCACAACCTACTTGTGCTATCTTCTTTTAGCAAAGCATCATGCAATATTTTAGACAAACAAGCTTCAAAGTTAGGTCCAAAATGCACTATATGAATGGACACCTCAGATAAGGATGAGTGATAACATAAGGAACTATAAAAATTTTGTAGACTTCTTTTTTGCACCTATGTATCATAAAATTATAGGCACTCCATTGCCTAGATTTCTTGTGTCTTGTAGATATTGCATTCAACTCAGAAGTCAAATACAATTGGATGACTGCTACTTCATGGAAGACTACACTGTGTTAAGGTTTTACAGTTCAGTGGTAGAACCCTACAAACTTCCAATACATGTTATAGAGAGGGTATTTACATTGGAATATGTTCGACATATGGAGAGCACAGATGCACTCTTTAATGGTCAGCAAAACAAAATGATATTTCCTTCCTTGCCTTTCTCATTGGGAGGGTTCACATTTGAGAGAAGAGGATTCAAAGTGGGAGAGGATTTTTTTTTTCAATTTTTTTCTTTGTTGTTGACAGTCATTGGCAGTATGATCCACTAAACATATTTGGATCAAAGCTTAGAGAAAATGGGATCTCCGCAAGCAAATGTCAACATGAAAGTATGCCATTGATAGAAGAATTTAAAATCATGGAGTCTTGGGACGGGGTCAAAAAAGAGATGGAGAAATATGCTGCTGAAAATAATATTTCAATACAGGAATTGTCATCACAAATTATTGCATTGCACAAGCAAAAAGTAAAAGTGCAGCAAAAGACATCCTACAAGTTCTACCAGCAAGTTGCTCAACCATCTACAAAAGCTATTTCAAACAAAATAACGATTCAATGTAAAGATGATAATTGGACTGCAACCAAAATTAAAGATTTTTGGGAAATGAGGAAGAATCTTGGAGACCCAAAGACCTCTGCAGATCTTTATGATCCAGATCAGGATGAAATATTTAGCAATTTGTGGAATGCGGAGCATCTTGGTCAAGCACATCCTAGTGATTATGATGATCAAGATACTGATTTTGATGGGTAGGATTCTATGACAATTGCTACTAGAGTCAGTGCATCCACAAAAGAAAAATATGGCAAAGGGGAAGAGATGTTAGAAAAATGGGTTTTCTAGGTAGGGGTGGTCTGGGTCCCACAGGAGAATGGAATTGGTATCCACTTGCCACACCCACTCCACCAAAATGTGGTAGGGGACTAGTAATTGGAAGTTCATTAGAAAAAGGTACTACTCAGTCTCATACCCTTGCACCTTCATTTGTTCCAACTTCAAATCTAGTTCCACCTTTTCCAAGCACTCAGATTCAATCTAAATCAAGTGTCACTACCACAGTGGGGATGGCATGGGTAGTACTAGTGGTATGAAAAGGACATTACAAATGGACACAAAATTAGTGGATCCCAGAGATCAAGGTAGTGTAAAGAAGCAAAAAGTTATGACAACAATGCCAATGGTGTATGTGACTGTGAGTCCAATAATTGCCACACCTTCGGGACAAAACCCTCCGAAAAATCCAAATACTCCACTTGTAATGGCTTAGGGTGTTACTTCTACTAATCCTCATGGTGAAATTATTAGAACCATAGGTGGAAGCTCGTACATAGCAGCAAGTTCTATTTCACCTTTCAAACATTCAATTGTGTCAGAAAATCTTGATTTTTGTTACAATGATTTTGTAACGAACTTTGAACAAACAAAAAATAGGAATAGACAAAATACTAAGACATTGAAGAGGGATATAGTTGCTACATCTCGTGACACAAAACCTACATCGAATAGGTTATTTCCCACATATGACCCAAAGAATAAAATGATGGAGTTCATGGTTGTTATGCCCCTAGCTAGAGATAACAATCCACCAGAGAGTCAGATAGATCCATCTGAATTTCAAGTTAGCACCCTCCAAATGGATTTATCAAAAATTAAAAATGTGGATAAGATAAATGTGTTGAAAATGACCAACCAAGTTGTCTACAGTTCAGTGATGAAGTTGGAGAGAGAGAATGGAAAGCTTCAGGGCAGAATATAAAAGTTATAGACAGACCTGGCAAATGAAAAGGAAAAGGAGAAAGCAACAGATAATAGGTGCAGAGAATTAGAGATAAGGATAAAAAATTCATCCTCTAAAGAAGAAATTGTTCAGCAAGAACATATGGAGGCAGAACTGAAATTTGTGAGGGAAAAATAGGAAGAGATCAATAAAAATCTAGAGGATGAAAAAACCTCTTCAGTAAATTTGTACAAAAGCGTGGATAGTGCAGCACAAGTAAAAAATAAATTAAAGAAATAATTGGAGGATTAGAGGGAAAAATAAAAATAGTGGGAAGAGAAAGCAAACCAGTGGGAAGAGGAAGCAGAGAAAATAAAAAATAGAGTGAACACCAGTTGTCAGAATTGAGAGAATACCTAAAGAAGGAAAAAAAGACAATTAAAACTTACAAAAATAGCTTGAATGACCAAATGAAAAATACAGTCAAGCAAATAAAAAGAGACCTTTGGGGGAAAATAAAGGTGAATGGTGATAGGTTGTGTGATTGGTTTGAATTGAATGAAAGTCTTAGAGCTATTTTTGGGAAGCTCAAAGAGCACATTGACAATACATGTTTTTTTGTCAGAGAGAGGAAACTGCAAAATAGATTTTGAATAAAATAAACACAACCAGTGGCAGGCATTTGGGAAGAAAGGGAATTCATGACCGTGCTCTTGCATAAATAAAAGCAACCTCTGTCTTAAAAAAATGTCAGAAACTAAAGGAAGTAGAGGAAACTCTTGCCTTATTTGAGATAAAGCTCGCCAAGATGAATCAAACAACAACCAAAATGATAGGTCATGGTTTACCGAGTCCTGGTCCTAGTAACTCATTAAAAAATTTCATTAGAAGAGAATCTTACAAAAAAAGGTTGGAGGAGACAATGAGCAATGATTTAGGCAAGCTTCCTCAGGACACAACTCATGAAGGCATTGCAAACTACATCAAACCATTGACAAATTTGAATGCAGTATTGGAAGGATCATTGCTTTCAAGTCAGTCTAGCAAGTATGAATGACTAACAAGGTTGCAGTTCATCTACTATAACTTGACAAATATTAACCTTCCATGCAATGTAGAATGGAGCTTATTAAACAAACTGGCAGAATCATCTAATAAAAAATAGTATGTGAAAGTACTTTCAGTTTCAATCATCTCTATATTATTTATATATTGGCTTGAATTGAGTTAAAAGTAACAAGTTTAAACTTTGTTTTTTTAAAAGGATCAATGTAGCAGATGCTATAATGCTATTGCTAATTTACTAAATTGGCCTGTCAAATGTAGAAATGTACAGTTGTAGAGATGGTGTACTAGTCTTGACTCTTACTGATTTTGATTTTGAGACTTCACATTAGGAAAATTGACCTAAAGCTATTGTTGCTCCCTTGTTTCTATAAAAGGGAATTCAGGGTCATTTTCTAAGGGTAATGAAATTGAAATTGGGTATTGACTCTTGAGTCATAATTCATTGTCAATTCACTTTTGCAAACAGAATCACACAGAGTTGTGTTCTACTTCTTACTACTATTAACAAATAAATTGTTACATTGTGTCATATTTGTAAATAAATTAATGAGAATCTCTATTTCTAAGAATTGTATCATATGAATTGCTAAGTTTTCAAAAAAATAAAAAAAACTTTAAGAATTGTACCATATGAGCTGAATAATGCAAAAGAAAACCTTTATTAATTATAGAATTCATGAGATTATCAACCACATTCATGTTTTTGAATTTTGACATTGGAATATGATATTATGCATGATTGATGAATGATGATGAGATACAGAAACTGATAGTAGATTACAACAAAAAGTTTAATAAATACCTAGGACCTGCTACTTCTACAAAGGTTCAAGTTGCCACATCATCTCATTATCAGGATCCTTGGATTCATCGCCATCAACTTCATAGCCTCCTTGGTTCTTTGATATGTTTTATGCACTCTGCTTACCTCCGCTTAACTCAAGTTCAATGCTAGCATTACCACTACCAGTACATGAGTCAATGAAATTCACATCATTGTCTCTAGCACTCCCACTTTGGTTTGAAATGTTTCCCAGCCCTCTTCTCTAATATTTATTCCTCCACAATTTCAGTGCCTTGTCGTAAGGAAAAGTATGAACTTCATACTTGGATGTATAGAGCCTCAAGAAATTTTCCAAATTATTTTCTAGTTTGTTTCTTAGCTTTGACTTTAGGAACCCCAAAACACTAAAAACTCTCTCATCCTCCATCGACCCCAATATCATGGTCATACATAAATCAACAAGCTTGAAAAATTCTGATATTGAATCAATCAACATTTTGCTCTCAGCTAGATATTTCCAAAGCCTTGTTGCTGATCCATCTTTGTGGGGGTTCTCCATAATATTATATTGTTCCCTCATTGTCTATGAAAAATAGCCTGGTTGTTCTCTTAAACAAGATTCATCTAAAATTCCATTTAGAGTTACTCCAATTAACTCTATGATTTTGCAAAAATGATCTATCAAAGTTAGTAGCTTATTTCGATAATCCTTTGAATTGTTCATACTCCAATATCGAGGAAACACAATAGACATGGATTTAAGTAGTTTGGCTAGAGGGAATCTTACTCTAATCTCTGAGGAAAGATCATAGGCAGTGCGCTTCACAAAAGTAGTTACAGACTCAACGATCTTGGTAAAGTCTTCCCTTTTAACACTTGATACTCGCTTCCTATTCTTCCTTCCTGGTTCCTCGGACTTGACCCTAGCATAGTAGTACATTGGTATCTCAAATCCATGTACTTTTGCACATAACTCCCCATTTACACCGATCTTTAAAAAGTTGTCAGTATTGTCCAAATCTGTGATTTTAAGCCAGCCAATAAATTTTACATCATCACATGATCGATAGAGATTATTTAGCATTATGCATGTCAATTTACAAAGCGTAGCATATTCTGCAATATACATTGCTCTTTGCTGGGCCTTTTTCATTATATTTCTCATTTTCTCCAACAGGAGGAGAAGACCTACTAATGTTAAGAGTGTCTCTACATTATTTAACCTTTGTAGCAACTCAAGAAATTTGAGTAGCCCTGCTTCTTCACGACTTGAGTTCATTAGACCAAGCAATGATTGATATTCTGAAAACACTCAATGCGCTGGTCCATCCAAAGAGATCCATCTAGTATCATTATCCTTTAGAAGTTTGTTCCCGTCAGTTAGTCCTTCAAAAAAGTGTTGAAATTCCCTCATTCATTTCAGACTTTGACAAAAGTATTGGTAGATCTCTTTGATTAAAAATTCAATTTTTGTACTTGACCATGCTTGCTAACAACTCCAAAAGCTCGATTCATTCTGTGGGCCATGGAGTGAATGGGAGTAACGTAGGGCACACAAGAAGATTGTATCTTTGTGCAAAGACTGCCCCTGTGGCCTTGCATTACTAAAGCTCCATCCACTCCAACACACACCAACTTATTGGCAATCATCATGTCATTTATACCTCCATATTCAATTAGATATCTCTTTACTAGTTCAAATAGATTTTCAGCTGTCACATTATCCTTCATTTTAGCAACAATTAGTAGATGACGTTGGTGGACAAAATTGTGTACAGTATAAACATGCATGCATACCCACGAAGTATTATCTACTGATGTAACCTCATCTAAAGACAATGCAATAAAATTTGAGTCTTTAATTTTTGCCTTTAGATCCTCTTTTTCAACATCGGCAAGACAACTTGCCCATTCCCATCCACTATTTACTAACCAGTGACTATTAGGATAGTTAGGAACTTTCAGAAAGTGTAATAAAGCACTCAATGATGGGTAGTCTATCATAGGACACCCTCTGCTCAAAATATTAAAAACAACACTTAACTAAACAACTTTTCCCATTAGTTCTACTTCCAATGCTTTTCCAAAACAAGCTTCAATAGAGCCTTTAACTTGACCAGGCTTCATCTGTATATTCATCTAAAATTCATATAATTATGTATTCCTAACATCTAGAGATTCATCCTTTGTTTTCCATCTTATCACTAATTTTTCAACTCCATCTATGGTTTTCTTTTCATAAAATTTACCCATATGCTTCTCTATGGTGTCAATTTTTAACTGCAACCTCTTTTACTTCTTATTTATCTTGGTGCAAATCTTACATTTGCATTCTACCAGAGGCTGACCTTCAATTGGATTGTCCACTGGTTCAATGAATGATTATGGATTTATTGGTCCTAAAATCATGTCTGAGGTCTCCCTGGTCACCATTGTTTTCTAACTGGTTACCACTAAATAATAATGAACTCAAAATTATAGAGTCACAGAATAAGTATCACTTACCTTTGCCTCAAATTAAATTACAGTCGCTACTCACCAAGGCAGTATGCAGTTGCACTCAATAGTCTGAAACTTTAATATCGATCAAATGTTTTTATACTATCCTTATTTGGCAAATTTAGTGGGAGGTATTAGGTCAAGGTATACAAATTTGGTGAAGCCTGCATAATTTTAACACATCTTTTGTTATTTGCGAGGTGATTATGGGTTGTCCAATACAAAGGTATGATTAATAAAGTTGGCAAATTTGGGTCGGGTTGAGACACACGTTCGCAAAATGCCAGGAAAATTTGGGGTGGCCTATAAATATATATGTATAAAACTATTGGCGAATATAGGCCGTCCATTTGGGTCGTGTATAAATTATAGGCAAATTTTTAAAATTTACGGGGACCAAAAATTAGATTCCATTGGCAATAATGTGTAAGAAAAGTAGAAAATTAAATAAAGCGATGGGTGATGGGCCCAGACATTGGTCCCAATATTAATAATTGTCGGGCGATAGGGTCAATATAATATATGAAAAAAATTTCCAATTGCTCGCTCGCCGACATGCAACATTCGCCAATTGGCAAATAATCGCCACTAAAGTTTTCGCTAGTCTAAGGGGGCGATGCCTCCACCAGCTCATCCTGCAACACCTCCTCCTCCTCTAAATCAGGGAGAGGGTAGCAGTCAGTCTTGATTTTTTGATATTTGGAGACATTTTTTATATATTGATCCTTCTGAGATCATTCATTGTACTGCAGACTTTTGATACTTATATATTTGTTTCATACTGATATTCTATTATAGATAGTTCCATATTTTTTATATGTTCCATCATTGATATATCTAAGATAGTTGTTCATGATCTTGATATGTTCATGGGTTCTCTTGCTTTGATAGATGTTTAGATGTGATGCACCTGTGATTATGTACTTGGTCTTGTGATGAGTTAGATTAGATTCATGTGATAACATCATATTATGCTCATTTGATTTATTACTGATATATAAATGTGTTTAGATGATTCTAGATGAATATGCAAATGTATGTTTTTGATATTTTCTTTATGCAAATATATGTACAGATGTAGTTAGGATGTAAAAAAAATAAATGTAATGCTTGAATTCTCTATTTTTGTATTTTCCCTTTCTCATTTATGAATGCAGAATGTATGCCATGGATATGCAATAATATTTGTATCAGTAATATAGATTATGTAGTTAACTTGGATTTTGGATGAACTAGGAAATCACTTTGAGCTCAAGTCCTAATGTTGTTATTAAAATGAATCATGAAATATGTAAATGCATCTATATGCATATTCTTAGGGTTGTCACTGATTTGTATACACTGTAGCATTTTTATCATCATTGGGCCTTTTTGTAACAAACATCATCAGATAGTACAACTGTCACTAATACCCACAAGGTATCATGAAAGTATGAATACCATGTGTATTGAATACAATGTTGAAAATAAACCTAAGCATCAAGGCATAGAGGCCAAGATGACTAATCAGTTGTCTCATTTTGCTTTTAAGAATCATCTTCTGTTCGTGTGTAATGTAAGATATGTGATCTGCAATGACCTTCAATATTCATATCCTTGGGTACATAATGTGTCATACACCTTAATTAGAAGCTGATTTAGAAATAGACAAGAAAATTGGTTCAACCTCACCATAGTTTACACATAACAAGGATCGAGATATATGCGGCTATCCACTCATGTTGGCAACTCTTACTATAAACATCCAAGTTAGGTGAAATTTATAAGATCATTGAAACAATCACCATACACAGAATACCAAGAAAATATTATACCCCCTATCCTTGAAAATATGTCTTTGAATAGACGTCATGGAGTAACTTAGAACACATAACAATCGCCAATTGATAATCAATCAAAGAAAATTCATAACTTCTTACATGCCCCTAGTTTGAAACATCATAAAAACATAAAAGAGTCATAATCAAACCAAGACCAGTCTATGTATTTAATTAGTATTGAGAAATACTGTGGATTCATTTTTCAAGCATAGTAGAGTATCATAAATAAAAATGAGAATCAAGCAATATATTTTTCATGTCTGAGTATATGAGATTAATTTTTTCAGTAATTGCAATCCAATGTAGTGTTTAGGAACACTGTTTGATTAAAGTGTTGAGAAACACTAGTGATTAAAGTGTTGAGAAACACTAGTTCCATTAAAGCGTGTTTAAAGTGTTGAGGAATAGTAGTATGATGTCTGTTATAGGTAGGTGGTGTTGAAGAAACACCCTTGTTTGTGATAGTGACATTGTGATGCAAGTATTGAGAAATACTATTTTGAGAGGAAAACCATCCTAGACCAAGAACCTAGGACAACCTAACAGACACTGACTGAACATGCTAGCAAAGATGCCCCCAGTGTAGAATGAATATTCCTAAGATGAAAATGCAGACAAATCCCAGACAAGGATATGACATTTGTAAGGAATCAGAGTCAACCAATAGAACATGTGCGATCGTAAAAGATTAGTATCATCAATGTTTGCCAAGTTTTCACCAAGGTACTTTTCTCTTTTTCAATTTTTTTGTTTTTAAATTTTTTTTTTTTGTTAGTATCAAGGCACCTGTTTGCCAGGTTTTCACCAAGGATACCTTTTTCAAGACTTTTTCCACTATTTTTGGATTTCTTCAGGATCAGTTTACTGATTTTGTTTTTGGTATTTTCTGAGAACTTTTCACTACACAGGCTCTGTTATCCAGATGTCAAGCTTAGAATTTATTCAAGTGTAGAGTATTAATGGGATCAGGAAGAACATCTCCCTTAGGTGTAGCTAACTGATAGGCTCCAGTCCCAAAGGTTGTAGTAATAACATAAGGCCCCAACCAGTTGGGTTCAAACTTTCCTATTTGTTCTCTATTTGACTGGTTTTTAGGATTCTCTTTGAGAATGAGATCCCCTACTTGAAATTGTCATGGTTTTACCTTCTTATTTTACCCATTTGACATTTGTTTCTGGTACACTTTGAGATGATCAAACGCTTGTTGCCTGCGCTCATCAAGTAGTTCTACTGCATGAACCCTATCAATGTGATATTGTTCATCTGTAACAAGACCTTGGAGAGATACCCACAAAGATGGAATTTCTACTTCAATGGGTAATACTGCTTCTGCACCATAGACTAGAGAAAATGGTGTGGCTCCATTTGGTGTTCAGATACTTGTTCTATAGGCCCATAATGCTGGATTTAGTTGCAAATTCTAGTCTCTAACAGACTTACTCATAGTTCTATGTAATATTTTTAAGATGTTCTTGTTTGATGCCTCAACTTGTCCATTACCTTGAGGATAATAGATTGAAGAACAATACTGAGTGATATGAAACTGTGTGCAAAAGTCCTTGATGTCTTGGTTTTTGAAATGACCCCCATTGTTTGTTACAATAGAAGATGGTATCCCATACCTACAAATGATGTAGTTCAAGATGAACATAGCAACCTGTTTGTTAGTGGCTTTGATTATCGACACGACCTCGACCCACTTAGTGAAATACCCAGTGACCGTAATGATGTACTTGTGTCCACTTGAAGAATTAGGATAGATCTGTCCAACAAGATCAAAGGCCCATTGCTGAAATGGCAATTGTGTTATAAAAGGTATAAGTTCTCTGGATGGAGCATGGATAAGATTTCCATGTGTTTGAGATTTGTGACATGTTTTGGAAAATTGAACAACATATTTTTCCATTGTGGGCCAGTAATAGCCAACTCTTAATAGTTTCTTAGCTAATGAAAAGCCATTCAAGTGCGATCCACATACACCTTCGTGAACCTCTTTTAATGTGTAGTCAGACTCTTCTCGTTCTAAACACCTAAGAAGCATACTGTCAAGACCTCATCTATATAAGTTAGTAGTGATGAGGACATAATGCTATGCTGTCCTAATTAAAGCTCATTTTTTGATTTCTTGATAGGCTATTGGGTAAGGTTTGATTAGTAAGCTAAGCAATTATATTGGCATATCGGGATTGTCCTTGGGAATTTAAAGCACAAATCACTTGGGATTCAAGTGTATCAAAGGCTAGAAAGGATAATTCTTCCACCAAGAAGTCATAGTAGAATTGGTGTTCTTCCAGTTGTAACATGGATGCTAGTGTAGCCATAACATCTACAACTTTGTTTTCCAATCTTGGTATTTGTTGGAATGTGAAGAAGACAAAGTAATTTTTCAAATCTTCAACTAGTTGTTTGTAAGGTATTAGTTTCTCATCCTTTGTATGATAATCTCTATTTACTTGGTTGATGATGAGCTGAGAGTCACCATACACATGCAACTCTAAAATTTTCCATTCCATAGCAAGCTTGAGTCTGTTCACCAATGCTTCATATTCTGAGATGATATTTGTGCATGGAAACATTAGCTTATACACCTTGGGTATCTTTTAGCCTTGAGAAGTGATAAATAGAACCCCTTCTCTAGATCCTTGTTGTGTGAAAGAACCATAAAAATACATCTTCCATAGATATTCAGTTAAGTGCATGATTGTTTCATCAGGAAATTCAATTATCAAAGGTGCAACATCTTGCAATGGTGAATCCGCTAGTTGATCTACGAGGACTTGTACTTTGATAGCCCTTCTATCCACATACTCAATATCAAATTCACTAAGAATTAAGACCCATTTTTCTAGTCTTCTGTCAATGCTGTTTTACTCAAAACATATTTGAGAGGATCTATTTTGCAATAAGTTTCACTGTATGTGAAAGAATGTAGTGTCTTAGTTTCTGGGATGCAAAGACAACTGCTAAGAAAGATTTTTCAATAATACTATAATTGAGTTCATAAGACACCAAGGTCCTTCTCATATAATAGATCTCTCTTTCCTTTTTGTTTTCATCCTCTTGTGCTAACAATACTCCAAACGATGTGGTCGTAGCTGAGATATAGAGGAGTAGTGGTTTTCCATGAATAGGTGCCATAAGAATAGGAGTAGCCAAGTAATCCTTTAATTCTTTGAATTTGTTTTCACAATGCTCATCCCATTTGAAATTAACACCTTTATGTAGCAGTTTTGTGAAAGGTTGCGCTCTATCGGCTAGTTGTGACATAAATCTCCTAATGGACTCGAGTCTTCCTTGAAGCGTCCTTATTTGATTGATATTGCGAGGAGGTGAAATTTCCAGTATAGCTTTTACCTTTTCAGGGTCCTCCTCAATTCCTTTTGTTGATACAATAAACCCTAAGAGTTTCTCTGATTGGACTCCAAATGCACATTTCTTTGGATTAAGCCTGAGTTGAAATTGCTCCATGCGATCTAGTATCTTTCTCAAGTCTTCAATGTGAGTTGTTCTTATTTTTGACTTGGCTAAGGTATCCTCCACATAGTCCTCCATGTTTTTGTGTATCATATCATGGAATATTGTTTTCATAGCTCTTTGGTATGTAGCACCAACATTCTTTAGTCCAAATGGCATGACATTCCAGAAAAATGTTCCTCATGCGCATGTAAATGCTATCTTTTCTTGGTCCTTAGGAGCAATCTTAATTTGGTTATAGCCCAAGAATCCATCCATAAGAGAATACATCTGATATCTCACGGTGAGATCTATAATCATATCAATATTTGGCAACAAAAAATCATCTTTAGGGAAAGCTTTATTTAGGTCTCTAAAGTCTGTGTAGATCCTGATAGATTTATCTATTTAAGAAACTGGTACCACATTAGAAATCCATCCTGCATAAGTGATGACTCTTATGAATCCAACTTTTAATACTTTTTCCAGTTTTGCTTTCACTAGTAATGCCACATCTGGATGCATCTTCCTTAATTTTTGTTTCACGGGTTTGATCCTAGGAGTTATAGATAAATGATGCATTATTAATTCAGGGTCAAGTCTAGGCATATCAGTGTAAGGCCATGCAAAGTTGATCTTCTCTTTGAGGAATTTAGTGAATTGTATCTTTTCTTCTTCTGATAAGGATTGTGCCAGGTGAAAAAATTATGGAGATTCTGTTGTTCCCAAGTTAATTGGTTGTGTAGGTTATATTAGAATTGAAGATCTTTCTTGAAAGTGTTCAGGGAGGATATCAAGAATCTCATCTTTTGGAACCTCTAAGAGGTTTTCACCATCAAATACATCTTTTATTTTAACTTTTTTAGAATTTGATACTGCCACAACATGGTTTTCACCATTAGTTCTTTTATTCTTTTGATTTTTTAATTTGTGACTAAGAAACTTGATATCCTCCTCTGACATGTTCACACTCCTTACATTGGTGGAAGAAGGATAAGGTTCACAAGCATTTAGATAACAGGCCAAAGTGTAGTCATTGGTAAAGTTCATGATAGGATTAGGATTTGCATTGGTCCAATCAATTAAGTCAGGGTTTATCAAGGATAATGATTTGGAGTTTGGTAAGGATAGCATCGCATCAGGGTCAAGACTATTAACTGACAGAACATGTTCTGTTAAGTCAACTTATACAACGTTTATATCTTTAAGAGTCAAATCATCATTAATAGGGTCATTGTTAGTAATATGTAGACCTAACTCTAGTGAATCATCAATAGATATTTCTTCTTCTTCTCTCATCAAATTGGAACTCATAGCTAGTAACCTCTGAATGTCCTCTAGACCTAGTAAAACACCAGTATCTCCATCACAAATCCTTGGTAGTGGTATCTCATTTAATTATGGAAAAACATCAGTGTTAGGGGAAGTGTTAGAACTCTCTCCTCTCTCCAATAGAGATGTAAATTTGTGAATAACATCTACCTCAATTTCCATGGTAGCATCAGACAGTCTATCCCATTTATAATCATGTGAATCAGTTATTTCATCATCATATTTATTTAAGAGCTCAACAATAGTTACCAGATGTACTCTATTAGCCACTTGTAGATCAAAGTGAGGTAATTCTAGGACATGTAAAATTGTGACCAATTTCCCCCAGTTAGGATGTACATCTTGTTGTTGGGGTATTTATTCAGGATTTTCTTCTATTAGTGGGACTTTTGGAGAGTCTTCTGTTGTTTCTTCTACTTCTTGGGAATCAGTCTGTGGAAATAAAAGAAAATGAGGCCCTTGTTGTGCTATAAAAGTAGGTACATATCTTTCTCCTTGATATTCAGGATACTCTGCACCAATGTGTAATAATCTATCATATGTCCATGGTTCCAATACTGTTTCTTCTTCTTCATCCTCACTTCCTTCATCAAAGATTGGACCATCTCTTGAAGTAGGGTTTTTTGATTTGTTATTGAAACCTAATCCTATTTTTTCTTTGGTGTTTTTGAATTCCATGTGTATAGGTTCAACAAGTCCTTTTCTTTTATCTCCTAAAGGTCCCTTCCATTTGTATCCCATTTGTTTGAGAAGGTCATATCCTTTACCATAATTTTTTGGGGATATCTCCACATGGTTTACCTCATTTTCTCTCTGTTCTCCTTTGTAGAGCCAAGCCAAGATTGCTTTATCTTCTTTTTCATCCTCTTGAGAAGTAGAGGCTCTAACCATACCAGTTGCTTTATGAATGTCTTGTTATTTTGATGTTGTAGGTGTGAAAGATGAGGAAGGTTTCCTATAAGATCTTGGAGAGATGAGAATGTTAGTCAATGGCGACATCATGTCTAGTTTGTATTCCCCCATACCAGTTTCTTCAAGTTTTAGTGTCTTTCCAAAGCTTCTCATCACCATGTCTTTAGAAGTTTCAGGTACAGATTCTTTTGGGACTTCCTTATTACAAGGAACCATACTATCTGCTTTAACATTATTGCAAGTATAGCTTGAGTCTACAATAATTGTTACTTCCACCCCATTATGTGGGAATTTGATGCATTGGTGGTATGTAGATGACACTGCTTGCATTTCATGTATCCAAGGTCTCCCTAGTAAAATGTTATAGGCCAATGGTAGATCGAGAACTTGATATATCACATTTGATTCAATTGATCATATTCTGATTGGAAGAACAATGAGTCCTTTGGATGATATTTCTTCTTCATCGTAAGCTTTGATAGTTATCTTACTTCTTGAATCAATGGTTTGTTCTAAAAGACCCATATTTTTGATTAGATTGAGAGTACATATTTTCAACCCCGTGCCTCCATCTATTAATACACACCTAACACGGGATTTGTGAATCAAGAATTCAATGTGTAGGGGTTGGTTATGCAGATGAGTTAAGGATTTGTCATCTTCTTCTAAAAAAGAGAGGTAATGTGGAGCTGAGATATGATTTACCATTGCCTAGAACTTGTCTACATCAATGTCTTTTGGAGCATTAGCATAATGTAGTGCTTTTTCAAGAACTTCCCTATGCACTGAAGAGATCTTGAGTAACTCAAATATAGAAATCTGAGCCGAGGTTCTTTGCAACTGGTCTACCAAGTTATAGTTTGCAGATGGGATAGTAGCTGTTTGTCTTGTTGCTGTTGGTTTGGTAATTATGACATGTACTTTAGAGGATGTCACTGTCTTTGATGAGGATTATGCTCCTTTGATCGTGACTTGTGCTTGGCTTTGAGTCACCGTGTTTGATTGTGTTAATGTGTCTTTAGCACCTTTGATAGTGATCACATTGATTGATTCCTATTTAATGTCTAACATGTTAACCACATTATCATTATTGGAGTAGGTGTAATTAACTTTGTTTCCTTTGCCTTTTGAAGCTTTCCCCTTTTCGTAGTTAGGGAATAGTTTGTTAAATTTTGTATGACCTTAATTAGTGGTATGTCCCTCCACTTTGATTTTACCTCCTTCAATAAGGTCTTGTATAACATGTTTGAGTTTAAGACAGTCATTAGTCTTATGTCCTTTTTTTTATGAAAAAAACAATAAGCAGTGTCATTCCACCTTCTTGGTTTAACTTCTGGCTCCCAAGGTTTCAAATCGGGAATGGTGAGGTCTTTATTATCCAAGAGTGTCTTCAAAATTGTCAAAAGAGGTTCTCCTAATGGAGTAAATTTTATTTGAGGTCTAGTCCATGTTTTACTCTTGTTGTTCTCATTGTTTGCTCTTGGTATTGTGGTTGTTACCTTAGCTTCTTTGTTCATTTGTAAGATGTTCCTTAGATTGAACACCACTAGTTTAGGATTAACATTGGATGCGTCTACCACTCCATCATTAAAAACATTCTTGTTTTGTTTCCACCACTTAGGCTTGTTGTTGTAGTTGGTAGATTAGTTATCACTTTGAAGTGTGATTTCTCCTTTCTTAACCATGACATTTTCAGCGTAGATGGCATTTTTGATCATCCTATCAAAAAATGGTGAATCTTGCATTTGCAAAGCATAGCTCATTTCGGGTACCAAGTTGTTAATAAAGATTTCCATCTTTTCTGATTCGGGTATTGCTCGAGTGCCTAGCAAAGATTTTCCTCCACCTTTGTAAAAAGTATTTAAAGGATTCACCCATTCATTGTTTTATGTTACATAGATCCATCATGGTTAAGTTATGTTGTATATTATAGGAGTAATGTTGAACAAAATGTTGGATTAACTCCTAAAAATATTTCACACTTGGTGTGATTTTGGAGAACCAGTCCATAGTATTTCCACCTACACTTCCCAGAAATACCCTGATTAGGTATGTAGGTTCATGCATGTACTCAATGCTTAGAGCACAAAAATCTCTCACATGGTCATGAGGATTAGTTTCTCCCATGTACTTGTCATATTTGGGTCTTTCCATGTTGGTAGGAAACAAAACCATGTTGATACTCTTGTCAAAAGGAAATGGACATATGTGGTCCAAAGAGTATTTTTTTGTTGGTTTGACAGTTTCTTGCTTGAGTGTTGCAAGTTCGGATTGCATCAAGGTCAATTGTTTGGTGAGAATAGAAAGAGGTGTTGGTACCTCTTTTTCATTTAGTTTCTCAATGTCATAATCTTTAGGGAGTTTGACTCCAAGAGATGCTAGATGTAGGAAGTATTTTTCCTTGTCTTCACCAATAATATTTTCCAATGTCCTTTGGATTTTTCTACTTTGTTTGAGTTTGTTGTACTCTTCCTCAGGTACGTATCCATCACTATCCAAGTCAAACAAAGGATGATTGATATGTTGTTCTTCTTCGCTACTACTCTCTTGGTCTTTTTGGTTTTGTTCATTGTTGTATTCTTCAAAATCTCTACTCCATCCTTGATGAGGAGCGTCCATTGTGGGTGAGTCTTGATCGGATAGGGGATTACGAGATGTCTCTCCTTGTTGAAATTATAATATTCTAGGAGGTACCTCTGATTTGTCAAAAAGATACTTGTTACGTCTCGTGTTAACCATGAAAGCTGGATCTCAAATTTGTCAAAGGTTTTCCAATAGTGTCAAATAGGATCTCAAATTGTCCAAGTAAGTGTGTCCAAGTAGTAAAAGATTATTTGTGTTTGTTGGAAGTGGATGACTCCAATGTTAGAGGGTTAGAATGCCCTGATAGTGATATGGGAATCAAGAGGTTTTGATAAATGAGTATACCACATGTTTTGAGACCAATTGTAAGAATCCAAAAGGACATGCAAGGTAGGCTTCTAAGAAAGTTGTGAAATAGTGACAAGCAGACCAAAAAGAGTAACAGGACTCGACTGAAGAGCCAAAAGGGTATCCAAAAGTACTAAATTTCTCTGAGAGACACATGTGTAAGTTCCCACTATCCCAGATGTGACCCCCAAAATGTGAGGCTTGATTTTCCAGATGCGAGATTCTGCTAACTAGATATGAGTTTTGATTTACTGGATGCGAGAAACTTTCCTGCATGCGAGCCATGAATGTCTAGAAGTGACCAAGTTCCCTGGATGCGAGACAATGTAATCAGATGCAACCTAGGACAAACCAAAAGTGAGCCTTTGATGGTTTTTCATGTTTTTGTCAAATTTGTCTCAGAATACGTGAAATTTTGTCTAACAGTAGAGTTTTTCTGAGACTTTCCAGTGAGTTTTAAACAACATGTATGTCAGGGAATGAAAATTATTTCTTGTTTTAGGAGATTATCTTTTTAGTGAGCTTTTAGGACACATCAAGCAATGTTATTTTGTTAAGGGTGATCAAACACTTTCCCTATTCTCTAGGTTCTAAGCATAGAATGAAAATCTTTTCTCGTAGACTCAGGTACACACTCACATGCTAATCGGAATACAACCATCACCAAGCACACAATGGCTCCATTCATGATTCCATATTAGCCGAATCCAAATGCAAGTGAGGGCACGAAATGACAAATATCTTGGGGAAATTACTATTTTCCTTGCACAAATATTATCACACTTTCAGAGATAAACTGGGTAATTTGAATACAAGTGTTTTGTAATTGTGGGAATCCATTCGCAATCATCCCCCATAGAATTGCACAAGGAAAAATTGAGGCATATAGCCCTATGAGTAATCAAATGTGTGTAGTCTCGCAAGAAAGATTCAAGTAGCTCCACTCTACACACACTCAAGCATGTTCAAGGAATGATGTCAAAATTCTAGGAACAAAATCGACTACACCTTCCAATGCTTTAGCCTACAAGGAAGAAATTATTTATAGTGAGTTGGAAGGGTTGGCATAAAACCTGTCCTCACTTGGGGTTACCCCGGGAAATTTGTTCCTCAACCAGAAGACCCTGTAATGTTTTTGAAAGCAATAAAAATGATTGGCGAGCTTACGAGTCTATATTTTTGATACTTCAAAAGAAGAAGAGCATACTCTCCTATTCCATGCCATTTTCTCCCACAAACAAACCAAACATGTTCATTTCCTCAAACTTTGTAACTCAAAACTCAATCCCCCATGACGAGTCTTTGATTCTTCCACTTGGAAAGAAGAGAAAATCCTCTAGTGAGAATAAGTAATAAGATTAAGTTCAACTTTTAGGTTCCTATTGTAAGAAAGCACAAAGCATATGAAAGAAGATTTGTGTTGTTCAATTTCCCCAGATTAGGTGATTTTCTTGTTCATTTATTTTTCCAAAATTAGACAATGAGTTTGCTTTGTTCAATTTACTACAAGATTTAGTGCTTTGATTGATCAATTACTATCCCAAAAGAATTAGACAATTGGACTTGTTCGTTTACCACAATATTTTAGTGCTTTGATTGTTCAATTTCTATCCAACTTTAGAAAATTGAATTTTCTTTGTCCATTTACTCCAAATTCCTTATCAAATATTACATTGACTTGTGAGTTTTTTATTTTCCTTAAAGGAAAAGAGAATAATCCTCTGGTCAATTTACTAAGTGATGTAAAATATATTTAGTTTTGAAGGTTTGAACAAATAGAGGTCAAGTTGAGAGGTTTGGCAACATGCAAACCACAAGTTAGTTGTTACTTTCCACCTCTTTGAGAAAAAAGGCTCTGACAACAACCTGCAATCAAAAGTTAGGTTGCTCAAGACACAAAAACAAACATGATCAAAATATTAGTGGTTAGACTTTCAAATTTTCAAATCAGTCAACTAGATGCGACTGCCTTTCCTAGATGCGAGCCTAGATTTTCTATATGTGATTAATAGTTTTGAATGTCATGCTTTACACAAAATGTGATACATGATCTGCTGGAAGTGAGCTTTTACTAGATACGATATAGGATATACCAGATGCGAGATAAGAAATCTCGGATGTGATCTAATTTCCTGTATGCGAGGCTCTTTCCTACATGCGAGCCTTAATTAACTAAAGGCGACTCTAAACATGAAAACAAAGAACACAAATTAGCCAAAAATGATAAGAAGATGAGGTAAAATCTAAGGATTTGCCCCACGGTGGGTGCCAGAAATGTGTGTGTATTTTTTGGATCTACTAGCTGCAACACAATACTTCAATATGGCATTGCATTAGTGAAATAACTTGAAATATCAAAGGAAAAGCACATATATATCACCAAAATTCACATATTGCTCCCTATCTAAGAAGAGTATGAAATATGCTATAATTTCCCTCAAATTATGCATAAATTAGTGACAAAAGCATGCTTATAATGGAAGATTTAACTAAAATGCAAGCTAAATGCTCAATCAAAGTTCATTTTAGAGCTCCAATTGAAAGATTATAACAATTCTAGATGTTTGAGCTAAAATGCATTTAAACTCTCTAATAAAATGAGCAACATAAGAATGCAAAAATGAATTCTAAAATTAGGGGCCCATTGAGCTCAAAATTCATTCCATTTATAGAATAATTTGAGGAATGAGAGGATAGGATTGATTTGTGAAGAGAGGTGGAGATTGAATCTTTGGTGATCCATGTGAGGTGATCCAAGTGATTTAACTCTCATTTGCTAGGAATCAAATTTCCCTTTTGCAAGTGAGGAGTTGTAATTAAGATCTTATTTAATTCCTTTTAATTAATTACCTTAGCCATGTATTTGTTTCTTTTTGATTTAATTGATTTGATTTGATTTAATTGGCTAAAGCAATTAATGTAAATTAGTGATAAGATCAATTAGGAGATTAAATTTGATTTAAATGAATTATGTCCATTAATTGAAGAATTGTTTTGATATAATTAGGGGTATGATCACACTTAGGGAAAATAGGGTCTCTAGTCAGAGTAGACCAAATTAGGGTGGTTACAATAACTGCATAAATGTGACCCAAAAGATTAGATTTATCTATCTACTCTCTTGCAACATAAAACATAAAGCCACCACTTCAAAACCCTCAATAAAGTATTTAAAAATTCAAATATATGTTATTACAGTTAGCACTAGCATGGAAATCACCATCAACGACCCAAATTGAACTTTATACCCATCTTTAAAACATATTCATTGATCATCTCTTAAAGTAGCCATGATCCCATTAGCTCAGGACACATGGTAGTTCAATGTAGCACCTTTGGTTCCACCTTACCCTTTTCATCAAATTGGACACGCGTCACCCAGGCATGAACCCACGATGAATATCCAATGAGAAACTCTAGATAAAGGCATCATGCCTATCATTAGATATTATTTTATCTGATCATCCTTTACCTCTTTAAAATCTCAAACCCACGATTTGATCTTGACACATGTCATAAAGGCATGATTTCACGGTGATTAAACTTCCTTCATCTTCTGTTTGCAGGATTGCGCACACCGTTAGATCAAATTTGATTTGACTATATATTAACTTCCTTTAGGATTTGAAACCTCTAACCCCATAGCCCAGGATGGACTGGTGGCATTCAAGCGTGTTTCCGTGAAGAATAAACATTGTGCACTTCATGTTTAGGCATTACGCCTACTGTCCGATTAAATCTAATCTGTCTGAACTTTATTTCACCCTTCAGCTCCGGCTAGGACCCAACATGTGACACATGGAAAATGGGTGTGATTTTGTGAAGAATAAATAATATGCATCTTTTGATTAAGAAATCGTGTCAACCATTGGATGAAAGAAGATCTGTCCAAACAATATCCCTTTTCAAAGCCCCTAGACCCACAATCACATATGCTATGTGTCAATAAAAGCGTGATTCTGTAGTGGATAAACAACAAGCATCTCTGCATTAAGGTATCACACCATCTATTAGATCAATTCAGATCTAACCATACATTAACTTCCTTTGGCTCTAACCTGGTCCCTCCACTTTTCACGTGTCACATAGGTGCATTTCTGTGAAGAATATCTTTCCTGCAACCTTTGATCGTGGGATCGTGCCAACCATCAAATTGAATCAAATCTATCTTGACTTTACCTTTAGGCCCCACTTAAAAGAGATTTGTAGATGGACACTTATCATCACTCCACGATGCCTCTATGAGTAACTTCTGTACATCTTATGTTCAAGGAATTACGCCTATTAATGGATCAAAAGGAAACTACTCGACATCTTGTGGTAAACAAAAAATCACGGGGACTTAGGAAAAAATTAAACAGTAGACCCCGCTAGGCAGGAAATAAAAGGAAAGCTCCCCCTCACGATGACTTAAAACCCATGGGTAAATGAACTTAAGTGGTCCAAAAAAGGTAACAACATTTTATAAAAGACACGGGAGACCTAGGGTTTTTTGACAAAAAGGAATTAAGGGTGTGGAACCAATGATAAATAGGGTTTCTAAACCAGGCTTAATCATTGCATAAACATGAGCAAGACTTAGAACCATGGAAAATTTTGTAGTCCTAACAGTGGCTCTGATTGGGGATGTGTGTCTCTTGCAGGCATAACAAGATTCCAAAATCTCATGGTTAAGAAGACCACCTACATAAAGGAAACCACCCTACAACACACACAAAAAACAATAGAAACATATTTACAACCTACTATTCATCGACATTGAGAACTTCATGAGAAGTACATTTTTAGGAATTTTCCATGAACTGGCAATTCCAAAACATTTCCAATCAAATCTTTAAGAATATAAGAATCAAAACCCCACTTACTATCAATAATGTATGGTCCCAACCAAATAGGATCAAACTTACTATGTTTTCCTTTATCCTCTAGCCTAGAATTCCACATTAGGACCAAATCATAACTCTCAAAATTTCTTACAGTGTTTCTTCTATCATACAAATTCTTACATTGAAGCTGCAACCTAAAATTTTTATCATGTGCCTCCCTTCTTGATTCATCCAATCGTATCAAGTCATCCAACCTAATTCTCATCTCATCATCCAATTCCTCATCATAAATTTGGATAAACTTGTACATCTGCAATAGGTTATTTTGTGGCAACCTAGCATGTATACCATACACTAGGTCAAAGGAGCACAACCTATAGCTTTCTTCACTGTCACTCTATTAGACCAAAGTGCTTGTTGCAAATTTGAATCCCAAGCCCTTTTATTATGATCCAACACTCTTCAAAAATTCTATCAGGCTTTTATTACTGGATTCAGGTTGGCCATTCCCCTTTGGGTGATATGGGGAAGACTAGGAAATTTGCATCTCATATTGTTGGCAGAAAACACTGAATTTTTCAGATGTAAAACACATTACATTATCTACCACTATAGTTTTAGACAACAAAACCTGGTGAGGATATTCTGCAACATAAAGTCAATTAAAAATTTACTAGTGTCTCTTTTATTGGGAATAACTTCAAGCCACTTAGTAAAATAATCAGTTTCCACCAGAATCCATGAGTGACCTCCACTAGATTTGTTAGGGATCTCTCCAATAAAATCCATTCCCCATTTTTGGAAAGGTGCCTCAACTGTAACAGGCCTCAAAGGTAAACTTCTACCAAATTTGAGCTTACCGACAAATCTTTGGCAAGCATCACATTTTTTTGACAAAGTGGCGAGCATCCTTAAAAATGGTAGGCCACCAAAAACCAGATCTCAAAATCTTATGTGCTATGGTTTTAGCCATGTAATGGCCCCCCACACACCATTGTGCCTTTGTTCTAATAGGTCCATGGAATTTTCCTAGTCTACACATTTGAACAAGATTCCTTCATTACTCCACCACAACTCACCCTCCACAACAACATACTTAACAGTATGCAACTTAACTACTCTCTTTCTATTTTCATACATCTCAGGAGGAAAAATCATTCTCTGCAAGCATCCAATAATATCTT
Organism: Thuja plicata; assembly: GCA_018584345.1. NCBI lineage: Eukaryota > Viridiplantae > Streptophyta > Pinopsida > Cupressales > Cupressaceae > Thuja > Thuja plicata. The sequence continues at coordinate 454,588 of MU223618.1, read as the reverse complement.
TGTACCATTCACAACAATCCATATCACAAATGTAAGGCCTTTGATCTTCTTCCAACATGTTTACATGTGCGAGCAATAAAAACTAGTGGTTAAAGGAACACAAAGATAAACTAAGCATTCAAACAACTAATCAACTACCACATATAAGATTAGAAAAAAAGAGAACTTAAAAACAAAGAAAAAACCTAAGAAAGTGCAAAACCTTTCTAATACTTAGCAAGGTCCCTTTGATGTTTGGATTTGTCCAAGAGATGAGATGTGTGATCAAATATTTTTCTCAATCTTCAAAAGGATGGACTAAGTGTAGATTCTAGGTTGATTTGGGCATTATGGTGTTGCAATGGATGATTCTTTCTATCAAAATGACATGGTAAGTTTGCATAAAAGGTGGATGATTTGTGAAGGAAATGGGATTCATTTTATAGGCAAAAGGAGGGTTGAATGGATGATTGAGATGCAAAGATGAGGAGGGGTCAAGATGCATCCAAGAGAGATCACATGGATTGTGATTTCTCAAATGCATAGGATTGTGACAAGAGTCACAATGAGAGAGGGTTTGAGAGGACATTGGGGGTTGGAGTAGGATTGGGGGAATGTGACCATTTTGAGGAGTGTGAAAGGGATTTGGATAAGTGTGAAGAGGCTTGGGGGATGTGAAAAATGAATTAAATATTCCTTTGGAGGGGACAAGGGTGTAAGAGGACGTAAGAGATGTGTAAGAGGTGTAAGAGTCACATGTGACTTGGGTTGGGGAGTGAGAAGTGATGAGACTTGAGAGTTGACTTGGGTTTGATAATGATTAGGATTGTGCAAATGATTAGAGAGTGATTAGGTGAGAGATTAGGATTAATTAGAGGAAAAGTGGGAGATTAGGAGGATGTGATGGGAGGAGAGAGCATGAGTGGATGGGTTAATTAGTTAATCTAGGTTAATTAAATAATTAAGAGAGGTTAACATGTGTGAAGGGGTTGGGTTGAGTTAGAACCAAGGGTCAAGTGGTTGGAATAGGTTAGGTTAGGGGTTAAAGTTAGGATCCATTTGCTCAAATTGAATTAAATGGAATATTTAATTCACAAGTGGGATAAAAGAGAATTAATTTAAATAGATAATTATATTTATTTAAATTAATAAAGCAAGGGGATTTAATTAATTCAATGGTTGCAGGTTTCCATTAGATTAATTGGACTATAGCTAATTAATTAAATTAATTAAGCTAGGAGGTCATCATAAATTAATTAAATAATGTATAATTATTTAATTAATAATGCATAAAAGAGAGCTAAATTTAATTAAATTTGTTAATCAAATTTAGGTGTCTACATTTTGCCCCTCTTTGAGATGGTGCTAGGAAGTAGCATCATTTCAAAGAAGATTAAGACATAGAGCTAAGAAGAAAATAATTTGATTAGGAAAGATGCCCCAGTCACTAGGAGGAAAGATGATGGGAGATGAGGATGATGATGCCCCCTCGAGAGGACAGGCGGGTTGAAGAGAACATGGGTGTTCTCCTGAAATGGATGAGCGGATGTATGCAAGATAAGCAAAGGATAAGTGGATAGAGGGATATGAAGCTTGAGCTGGCACCTCCTAAAATGGGAGATGTCATTTAGTGAGAATTTATTTTGATATAGCAATATAACAGACTAGCCAAGGTTATGAAGAACCAAGGCCTTGTCAAAGATTTTGCATGGACTGACTCAAAAAACATGCAAGGATTGCCCTAGCATCATGCCTAAGTCACAGAGAACTAGGGTGGATGCGATGCTAAGGATCCCACAAACACGCATGTAGAAAGAAAAATATCAAGACCTTGCCCCTAGTTTCACCATTCACAACACACCATGATATAAAGGATCGTGGCAACCATGAGGAGGTAAAACAAGGAAGCTCAAAAGATAAAAAAAGATCCAAAAGCACAAAATAAATAAAAAGCATCATACGTACCTTTTTACATAGAAAGGATGATGGACTGATGATTGGTTTGATTAGTCTGATATGAGGAAGGATACATCCTAAAAATACTGATGATGGATTGCTAAACTAGGATTCCTATGACAAGAGACAAGGAAGACACTCGAAACTCAAAGGGACTAAGGGATGATTGTTGAAGTACTCGCTAGATAGGGATGAAGGCTAGGATGAAACAAGGACTGCCTTGACACAAAGGATGGGACCTAAAGACACATATTTACAAATGAACCTAGGTGGAGACACGACTGTCGCTATAGACATGATACTAATTACAAGATGTACAAGGGCTTGGGATGATGGATGATATGATGGGGATATGCATGATGTTGCCTTGGTTGAGCTGAAAATCCAAGATAGACTGATGATGGAAAGGGTGATGTGGGAACGATGTATCCAGAAATAACACAAGGATTGGGAAGGATGCATCCCAATGATGATGACGAATTAAGATCAAGGCTTGCAACATGGCTGGGAACAAGACCAAGGATGTGATTGTGTGGGATGATTGATGTTTTGTTTTTTGGATAGCTGGAGGAGGTGGATAGGATTTGGATGTGATGGTAAGTTGCGTAGAGCCAGGAGATATGAATGGATGAAATTGGATGCATGAGGGTAGCCTAGAGCTAGATACCAATGACAAGGGATGTAAGAGGGATAGAGTGAGAGAAAGGATTGATGGATGGAAGGATTTTGGTAGAGGAATGGAGGGATATTTGGGAGATGGAAGGATTGGAAATCCATGAGAGGATTGGGAGATGAAAGGCTTATGAATGAAGGGAAGTAATGGGAGAAGCAAGGTGGATGTGCTAAAGTTTCCAAGGAATACACCACCAAGGAATAGAATGCCCCCACTTAGGATAGTTCATGTGTGAGGAGGAATTAGGATGGGGTACAATATGATGGAAGATAGGATAAACAAATGACAACAAGATGATAAGGGAGGTAGGTGGAAGATAAGATGGTGGTTGAAGGATGGAGAGAGATGAAAGATGGGGGTGGTGGATAGGTATCCAAGGAATATGTCACCAAGGAATAAGATTCCCCCACTTAGGATAGTTCATGCATGAAGAGGCATTAGGAGGGGTATGAAAGGATGGTAGATAAGATGATGAGAGGATCAAACAGGTAGATGGAAGCTAAGATGACGGGTGGATGAGGCCAGGGAGATAGAAGCTAACATGATGGGTGGATGAGGTTGACAAAGGGAGGTGGAGGGATTATATGGAAGGAAGATGTGTAGATAAAGGATAGGTCAATGAGGATTGTGATGGGTATATGGATGCCAACAAGTGCCCAAAAGCATGTATACATGGCGGCCTTTATCTTTCTCATCAAGATCCAAAGGAGGATGGAAAAGGTGAAATGGACAAGGCATGATAGGTATAGGAGAAAGTGAGATTGAGGAGGTGATGAATGATAGCCAGAATAACTTGCCTATAAGTCCAGAGAGCATCTAGATGGAAGGATTACACATGATGCCTGTTTGCCAGTTTTTCATCATGGTACTTGTCCAAGACACTTAGTTGCCAAGTTTTCATCATTGGACGCTTATTTCTCTTTACTTTTATTTTTTTTGACTTTTTTACCTTTTTGGAATTTGAGGGAGTTTATGGATGGAATGATAAGGAGGAGATGGATGGAGGACTCAAGCATCAAGTTTAAGGTAATTGGAGCCCAGTTACAATGCTAAGTGGAGGTTGGTACAACCTTATTTGAGATGAGTAGTTTATGCAAAGGCATGGATGAGATGGTGAGGATGGGAGATATATGTGGGATAAGGGATATGGTGGTGGGGAGAATTTAGTTGAAATGATGGAAAATAAGTGTGATAGGGGGAGACTGTCAGGACCAAAATTGGCACATGTTGTGAAGTGTGCAAAAAGAGTGGATGGGAAGTGGATGGTATATGGGGATATGATGGAGGAGTTATGATAGGGAGTTTTGGGACATAGGTACCCAAATTAGATTTAGGTGATGGCAGAGAGGAATGTGGAGATGGAGGATTAGAAACTTTGGATGCCATTGTGAATTTTTCTTTTAGATGCATTTCATCTTTTTTCTTAGGGAGCCACATAGTTTTTGCTTTTTCTTTGGTGGGACTTTGTAGCCAATGGGATGTAGTGCATTCTTTGATTGAATTTTTTTTGCTTGAGCATGTCTTTTGAAGTGGACATGACAATATTTATATTGTAAATCTTTAGCTTTATGCATTTTTAATCTGGTAATCCAAGTTATAGAAAGTAGAATTGGAAAGAATATGAGAAATTACATGGGATGGAGGAGATATTGATGGAGTGATGGAGGTAGGATGGTGGATGGGGGTGTATGGCTATGTGCTTTTGTTGATCTTGATTGAGAATGTAAGGGGTGAGGTTTGTAACATGGGATCAGTGGATGAAGGGATGAGTAGGATAAGATGGGGGATGGGGATCTAGGATATAAGGGCCCAAAATGGATTTAGTATGTGGATGATATGCAATGGTTGATTTTGGGTCATAGGGACCCAAAATGGATTCAGAGGATGAAGGAGGGATATGGTAGCTTGTCTTGAGTTGTAATGATGAAAGATGGGGGATGGCGTTAAATGTTTTGGAGGAACAATGGGAAGATGCAATGGTGGTCTTGACAACATGCTTGGACTTGTTTTTGACAACATGCTTGGACTTTGTATTTGTTGTACCAACATTTTTGGATGAAGGGCCTTGAGATGTGCAACCAAGACCACAAGATCGTGGATCTTCTTTGACAGAGATGGGCTCCAGTGTACCTTTCTCATTTAGGCCTAAGCCTTTTCCTTGATAATTCTATTTTTTAGCATTTGATCCAAGATAGGGTACTTCTCTCTTAGGGAACTAGATGCGAGTCCATTATCAGGAGGAGTGTAAATGGTGGACATGAAATTTATTTCTTTCACTTCAAGTGGACCACCATGGATGAATGTAAGTGGACCAAGGGGATAGAGTGATGGTGGTAGGAAAGTTTGGATTGGAGGCGATAAAGGATTATTGAGAGGAGGAGATGGGATGTTGTAACTTTGACTCAGATAGGGAAATGGTAATGGATCATGAGATGGAGTTGATGGAAGTAATGGATCATGTAAGGAAGGAAGTGGGATGGTGGGAACTTGAGACAGAGTGGATGGAATGATACAATCTTCATTCAAGTCAATGGATATTTCAACATGCTTTTGGACATGATCTTGACATGATTGGATTGGTATGGATGGTGTGATGGGGGATGTATGGATGAAATCTTCAGTTGAGATGGATGGAATGATGGGAGATTTTGTAATTGGGATAGAGGGAAGATGGGTGGACTCATGAGATTCATTGGATGGGGTGTGGATAACATCAGAAGGAGAAGACGAGGATGAGTATTGGGTGGAGTCAATGGATGGGAGGACTTCAATGGTGTTAGGAGATGGAAGAGGATCAATAAGTATGGGAGGTGGAAGGGAAATGATAAGTGTGGGAAATGGAAGAGGAATGATGGGTGTGGGAGGTGGAAGAGGAATGATGGGTGTGGGAGGTGAAAATTCCTCATTACTAATGGCTTCACATGGGGGACTGATATGATTTGACTCTTCAACTTTAAGAGATGGATTTTATGATGGCTTCCTTGTGAAACTCCCTGGAGAATTATGTATTGGAGGTGGAGGATTTGCATGTGTAGATGTTGGGAAGCTAGGGTAGTCCACATATGAAGGTGTGGCAATGGCTTGTGAGCTTGTATGATTGAATGATGGTGTAGAATTGGGTGTAGGAGATGGAATGGCTAGATAGTTCACATAGGTAAGCATGGAGGTGACTTGTGAACTGGATTGACTAACTAATGGAGGAGGAATGACAGATTAGGGTATGGAATATGAAGTGGATTGAGAGATATAGGTGGATTGGGGAAGGGGATTTGTGTTAATGTAGGTGTAAATGGAAGATGGTAGATTGTGATAAGATGAAGGGGATGGATGAGAAAGATAGGATAGATTAGATGGTGGATTAGAAATAGTATGGGGATCATGGTGATTGATTGGAGGAAATGGAGGACTAGGATTGTAGATTGGAAAATGCGTTGGAGGATAAGGAGATGTTGGATTTGGATTAGGGATGTAGCTAGTAGTGTTTTTGTGGAAAGATGGAGTTTTGGATACGACCATGGGAGAATATGAAGGCATGAATTTCATGTGAGTGGGACATGTGGGTATGACATAGGAGGGGGATGTTGATGGAGGATAAGACGGGTTTCCCTTATCAAAGGTATGATAAGGAGTGCTAGTGGATATGCATGAAGACATGATGGGGTAGTGTGGATGAATGATTGGATTTTGGAGGATGCTTGGAGAAATCTTGCTAAGGTTTTCAATGTACTCATCATGATCAACAAGATTCTCATCATCATTGGAATGAGATGAAGTGGAAGAAAATGTAGGATGACCAAACTCATCATAATAAGATTTCACGACATGGTGATCAACTGAAGAGTTGGATAAGGATGAAGGAAAGATGGATGAAAAATTAAAGCTCAAATTAGGATGGATAATAAGCTCATACTAGGATTTTGGATTAAGCTCAGGATAGGATAAAAGACTGACTCTGAAGAAGATGGAAATGGGATGAGGAAATGGTGAAGATGACTCTACTATCCTGGGATATGGGGAGAAATGGAGGATTTGATGAGACTATGATGAAAAATTTCTAGAGACTTGGGTGAATTTGGACTAGAAATTTGGGCTAAGTGTTTGACTTGGAAAATGTTGGATTTGTGGTGAGATTTTGACTCTTTTTGACAAAATATGTGTAATTGAACATCAAACACAAAGTGCATATTTAGAACCAAACACATGCACAACCTAGGCTAGATAGGATGCTATTTGTTGAATCCCCACTTGGATTTCTCCATATAACTTAGATAAAGTGGACACGTAGAGATTCTAGTGTCACTGGCTCCCCTCCACGACATGGGAATCACCAGAATATATCACCCCAAAGGTCAAAAAAAACCTTGAGGATCTTATGTCTCACAATGAAGGGTACGTGTGGGGTGTCTTGGTTAGTTTTTGACCTTTTGTATCAGCAAATATAAGGTTTTTTGGCTTCTAAACATTGGTTCATAGTAAGATCTATGGTGCCCCCCCAATCGGTTTGTATGTGCGTGACTCACTTAAGAGCCTAGTTGACCATGTTGATATGCTAGGGATGTTCACCTAGTTTGGACTACCATCAACACACATCACCTGAGCTTGGTGGGATGTAAGACAAGGCTTTGTTTAATGTCTTATTTATATACCGGTTGAGGTTTTTACTAGTTTCAGGTCACCCTCTAAAGGGAAATTCTCCCTCTAGACATGCCTCTCTGACAAAGGTAAAATATTTGAGCGGTCACAGTCATTTTTATCTTGCACCAATGACCATGAGAACCAGTGAGAGAGGATAGTGTATGATATGAGGTTGCGCTCTAACAAAATTTGTGCAAGTGCACCAAAAAATTCAAGCACATGGTTAATTTTCCAACAATTTAGACAATGTTTTGTAAATCTAGAACAAAAGAAAACTCGCAAAGATCATTTGTTTTAATGCACCAAGTCCAAGTGTTTGATTTGTTTTGTTTAATTTTAGTGCACCAAAATGAGATATTTGATTGATTGCTCAATTCTTAAGCCCAAATTGAAATGTTTGAGTTGTTTGTTCAATTTTAATGCACCAAGTGAAAAGTTTGATTGACTTGTTCAATTTTTAACCAATGTCAATTTTAGAGCCCAAAATTAAGTGTGAGGTGATGTGAGTACATACAATGTCAATTTCAGAGCACCAAATCAAAGTGAGTTAATTCTATTTATTATAAATTAACTCGCGATCCCATCGACTGTCCCCACGATCCTGTTGACCTGCACAAACCCAAAAAATACAACTAGAATAGCAATCCCGCAGGCCGTACAAGCAATCCCATAGACACAAGTGTTCCCGCAGGTCTAACTAGCATTCCTGCGGGTCTATTTTTCCTTCATTCTCATAGGTTGACCAACATTCCTGCGAGTTTGCAATTTTTTTAATTTATTTTTAACAAAGATATGGGGGAATGCGACAAGGACCCATGAGAACGCATTCCCGCAAGGTCAAACAATGATCTTGCGATACTGAGAAAATAGAGAGAATTAGACAGAAGAAGATAAAATAAGGTCTCAGCCAGTGACAGTTTACAGAGTTGCATGATCACGTTCCCGTGAGCAAGGACCACGTTCCCACAGGTCTAGCCTTCAATCCCGCGGGTAGATTTTTTTACCTGTGTAAAATTTGACTTTGGATTCGGTGACGCAAATACTTGTTTTTAGCCTTCCAACCTGCAAAAAACTGAAAAACCCTTGTAAAGGCACTCAAAAAACAACAAACATTAGTTTTTGGGTTAGTTTACAAGAGAAAATAATGAATAAATATGAGAATAACCTGTGAAGTGGGTCCCACTAGGCGTGCCAAAATGTGAGCAATAAAAACTAGTGGTTAAAAGAACACAAAGATAAACTTAGCATTCAAACAACTAATCAACTACCACATATAAGATTAGACAAAAAAAGAGCTTAAAAACAAAGTAAAAACCTAAGAAAGTGCAAAACCTTTCTAATATTTAACAAACTCCCTTTGATGTTTGGGTTTGTCCAAGAGACGAGATGTGTGCTCAAGCTTCAAAAGGATGGACTAAGTGTAGATTATAGGATGATTTGGGCATTATGGTGTTGCAATGGATGATTCTTTCTCTCAAAATGACATGGTAAGTTTGCATAAAATGTGGATAATTTGTGAAGGAAATGAGGTTCAATTTATAGGCAAAAGGAGGGTTGAATGGACGATTGAGATGTAAAGATGAGGAAGGGTCAAGATGCATCCAAGAGAGAGCACATGGATTGTGCTTTCTCAAATGCATAGCATTGTGAAAAGTTTCACAATGAGAGAGGGTTTGAGAGGACATTGGGGGTTGGAGTAGGATTGGGGGAATGTGACCATTTTGGGGAGTGTGAAAGAGATTTGGAGAAGTGTGAAGAGGCTTGGGGGATGTGAAAAATGAATTAAATATTCCTTTTGAGGGGCTAAGGGTGTAAGAGGATGTAAGAGATGTGTAAGAGGTGTAAGAGCCACATGTGACTTGGGTTGGGGAGTGGGAAGTGATGGGACTTGAGAGTTGATTTGGGTTTGCTGATCCATTTGATTAGGATTGTGCAAATGATTAGAGAGTGATTAGGTGAGAGATTAGGATTAATTAGAGGGCAAGTGGGATATTAGGAGGATATGATGGGAGGAGAGAGAATGAGTGGATGGGTTAATTAACTAATTAAGAGAGGTTAGCATGTGTGAAGGGGTTGGGTTGAGTTAGAACTAGGTCAAGTGGTTGGGATAGGTTAGGTTAGGGGTTAAAGTTAGGAGCCATGTGCTCAAATTGAATTAAATGGAATATTTAATTCACAAGTGGGATAAAAGAGAATTAATTTAAATAAATAAGTATATTTATTTAAATTAATAAATGAAGGGGATTTAATTAATTAAATGGTTGTGGGTTTCTATTAGATTAATTGGACTATAGCTAATTAATTAAATTAATTAAGCTAGGAAGTTGTCATAAATTAATTAAATAATGTATAATTATTTAATTAATAATGCATAGAAGAGAGCTAAATTTAATTAAATTTGTTAATCAAATTTAGGTGTCTACAACATGATTAGCATATAAGTTTCTCCTAGCCATAAGCTTTGCAAGTCCTAGGCCTCTAACCAATTTTGTGATCTAGATATCAATATTAAATTCTTGGATTCTATTTATCCATCTACATCTTTTTCCTGAAACCTCCCGTTGTACCAAATATCCTTCACAACAATACAAGGCACATAAGACACAATGGTTTCTCCTACCAAGTAACATATAAAAGCTTTAATAGCCTTGACCAAAGCATATGCATATTTCTCCATGATGTCATATTTCAATTCTGCTGCTTGTAAGAACTTGTTGAAAAAGGAAATGGGTTGTTCAAAACACTCAAAATTCTTTTGTAACAATACTGCAACAACAATATTGTATGAAGCAAAGGAGAAAATTTATGCAGGCTTGCTATAATCAGGTGTCCTTGAAATAGGGGCATCTTTGATATCTTTTTTAATGTCTAAGAAAGCCTTAGATTCTTCTTCATTCCGTTCTACCTTAGCTCCTTTTTTCAACATTTTTGAAATAGGGATACTAGTTTCTACAAAATTTGTAACAAATATTCTCAAGAAATTTACCTATCCAAAGAAAGACTGAATGCCTTTGACATTCTTGGGCTGAGGGACCTTTTCAATAGCAACAACCCTTTCAGGGTCAATCCTAACTCCATCTTTAGACACAATGTGCTCTAGGAGCTTTCCCTTTGTGACTTGAAAAACACATTTCTTTGGGTTAAATGAAACCCCATACTCCAGAGATTTTACAAAATATTTCTCAAGATGACCACAATGTTGATCTTCCTTTGCTGAATAAGATGTAAGATCATCTTGGTAAACCACTAAGAATTTATTAATGAGATCTGCAAATGCCACATCCATGGCTCTTTGAAAATTTGCCCCAACATTTGTCAAGCCGAAAGGCATTCTAACATATACATAGGTAACTCAAGGTGTGGTAAATTCACTCTTGAATTAATCTGATTCCTTGACCATAACCTAGTTGTATCCTGAAAATCCATCAACATTGACATCAATTCAAATCCAGTGACTCTTTGTAGCATGGTTTCTATATTGGGCAAGCCATAGTTGTCCTTTAATGAATTAATGTTCAAATTTCTGAAATCCACACAAAGTCTGATGTCTCCATTCTTTTTCCTGATAGGAACCAAGTTTGATACCCATTTTGAATGTCTAATGGGTTTTATAATCCCAACATCTCTCATTTTATTCGATTCTTCTTGCATTTTAGGTGCCAATATGGGATTAACACGTCTCAACTTTTGTCTGAAAGGTTTTGTGCCTTCCTTCAAAGGAATCTCATGGTGAAAAATATATTCTCTATAGGCCTTTAAAGCATCATAATACCATGCAAAAATATGCTTATACTTCTTGAGAAGATCAACTAACAACTTTCTAAGTTTAGGAGATAACTTCCTGCCAATATATACATTCTTAGGAGCTCCAATAGTTCCTAGATTTACTTCTTCCAAATCCTCTAGTTTGTTTACATTCTTTGCAGAAGAGGACTTATCCTTATTATCAAATGCTTTCTCAAGAACAAATAATCCCTTTGGAACCCTATTTTATTCTAGTTGTAGGGATTCCTTACCAAAAATAGTATCCTTACCATCCAAGGTTTCCACACATCCACTAAAATCCATCTCCTTGTTTCCAAAGTTTGCTTCACAATATAAGAATCTCAGAATATCCAAATCATCTTCAAAAACCTGTCAGCTTTCAACATTGTCTGGTATGGAAGGTCTAGATTGAACCCCTATTTTGGAGGTTCCTGCAAATACAATATATTTTGGCCTCAAAGCAATATTGGCGAGCGAATCTTCCATTTTGTTCTGACTTCTATACATCCAATCAATACCAAATACATCAAAAGTTTCCAACTCATCCTAAACAACATTTTTGTATTGCTTTAGTCTTTGGTTCTTTGAAGCATACTTGGATCTTATTTGAGATATTACTAATTTAGAGTCTCCAATTACTCTGAGATTTCTTATTCTATGTCTTGAGGCCAACCTCAATCAAATTAACAAAGCCTCATATTCTGGAATATTATTTGTACATGTAAACAACAAAGTGAAAGCGAATTTGAAGGTCTTACCACTAGGAGTTATCAACAAAAATCCTGCACCAACTCCATCTTTAGAGCTTGCACTATCAAAATACATAGTCCATAAGTCATTTTGGTTTGTCAAATTATCCTTTTCCTCAAATAAAAGCACATGTTGAACTTATCCTTAAACCTTCCTATCTTGCACTTGGAAAGATCCAATATCAGTGTCTAAGAAACAATTCATATTATCATCTTCATTTTCCTCAATCATGTAGGGAGTCCTAATTTCTTAGGATAATTTCACCAGAAATATTGAAAGTTTTAAAGGATAAATCATGTTGAATACTTCCTCCCATTGAAGCACTCCACTTCCTTTATAATAATATTCCATACTGAGGAGGAATATCAACAACTAAGACACTCATTGTCAACATTTTGTCAGGATATGCAGCCAGCCTATAAGGCAAAGCTTTAATAGTACCAATGACAGGTACTTCTCTAGAATCCATTGCCTGACATCTACCATGGGGAGTATCAACTTGAAATCCCATAGAATTCATTACCTCTGTAGGCATAACAATGTTAGATGCTCCAGAATCTATCATGCAATTTTTTAGCATCTTACCATTGATAACCAAAGTCAAGAAAAAAGGATCTGTAGCTCCCAAGGGAGTATTCACATTATTAGTATTCAAGTAAATATGAGGGATATTTGAAACAAATTTTTTTTACTCTTTCCCCTTACTTTCAGATTTATCTTCTATATTTCTTATTTTCTCATTTCCTTCTAGTTTGTGAATCTTTGTGGAAGAAACACTATTTACCCATGTCAAGGCTTTTTCTTTATGTTCCCCAATCCTCATCATTTCTAACAATGGAACCTTAATAGTAATATGTGACAACAATTTCCCCATATCAATAGGGGTGTATTTTATATTAGATAAATCTTATTTCACAGTAACAATATTTACATCCTCAACCTGAGTGGCCAAGCTTGGCTCATTTTTCTTTGGTTTCTTATTATCCTTTTGAAGAGGGGAACACTTATTTCTGGCATCTTTTCTTTTACCTTATACACAATACTTGGACTATTAAACTTATCTTCTTTCATAACCTTTATCCTTTTGACACCCTCAACAAATTTTCCCTTTTTTTGTGGCTACTTAGTGTCTGCTTTGGTTTCCTTGATGAAAATACTAGCTAGTTTTCCATCTGTATTACCAACTATTCTATTTCTCAAATTATAATTAATCCTTTCTTGAGTACCATGTTAGCAGTGATTTGTGCTATCTCTTCGTTAGAAGGTCTTCTTAACATAATGCATTCCTTACCTCTTTCAACATTATACCTTATACCATCAATTTCCCCTTCTTCATCAGAGGGAACCTGCTAATGATATACTTCTCTTCTACTTTGTGAGCTAGACGCATCTTGGTTTTAAGTCTCATCATCATAATATTTTTCACTCCATAGGTGTGAAAAATTCATAGCACAACCACTGTCATCATATAAGTCATCTTCCTCTTCTCCTCGTTCCTCATTTGCAGATACATTTAAGGAAACAACATAATAATTAGGATTGTGTGGGGATTGACAAGCTACACACCATGAAAAATCATCACATACGTTAATAGAGTTTCTTTGCAAAGGATCAGGGGTCTTATCATTGGGTTTATCTTTCTTTTGTGAGAGAATAGGCTTCTGTCATTCCACTGGGTGGTGTATGTGTAATTTTGCATCCTTGGTTAGCGATTAAAATTGCTAAAAGATGGATTATCATTATTGGGAGCCCTATTATTTTTATTTTATCCAGGCTTCAAATCCTTTAGGGAATTTAAAATCTACTTCAGACTATCCTCCTCCTTAGGTTTCACATTAGAAGGCTTATCTGATTCTTTCTTATTGAATCTAATAGGCTTCCATTCTTCCCTTCTACCCACTTTTCCTAATACTCTTCTATTTGTCTCAATCTTAACAACTATCTTATAAGATTCTCTAATGTTTCTAGGATTCTTGTCTCTAAGAAGATATCCCATCTTAGCATCAAAAAAATTTAAATAGGTTGCAGGACATACCTTATCATCAAGCCTCATTACTTGGAAAAGCTTATGCATGGCCCTTTGGAATCTTATATTGAAATCAACAATGTCTTCATTTGTAATTTTATTGATATTGTTGAATTCACTCAACATGAATCCTTCATTAGTCTTGTCACCATTTTTCTCCTTAAAACAATGTTTTAGTTCATCCATAGATCCCACAGAATCATTAGGTAATCCTCTAAAACAATCCCTAGCATCCTTAACTAGAGACTGAACACAAATTTTCATCATTACATAATCATATATAATTTCATAGTCATCCATCATATCAGTAAACTTCTTTATATTCTCTTCACAAGTGACAACATTATTTCCATGAAATTTAGGAAGTTTATCTCTAATTTCATTTGGAATTGCATTAGGATAACCAGGAATACCAAGAAAAAAGAATTGTTTGTACCTTTTTGCATAAACCGGTCTCCTTTGGAATAGATCATCATTCTGGAAGGTATATTCTTTGGCATTTGATGTTGAAGCAATCTCAACACCAGCTGGTGGTGGAAAAATTGTTGTTTTCTTCATAGAATTTCTTGGCTTCTCACCAGGTGTTGAGGAAGTGGAAACAACATGAGAAGGCCCAAAAGACTTCCTAAGAAACTCAATCTTATTCTTCATTTCTAAAGTAGCAGCCTCCAATTCTACTTTTTCAATCTCTTTGGCCATGATCTCTTTCTTCCTTTTTGCCTTTTCAAAATCAATATCCAACTTGGACATCAAATCCACTGGATCCTTGTGACTCATAAGATCATTTATTTCAATTCCCTCCATCCTCTACTTTCCCTTATCCTTAGGGCTTTGAGTATAAAAAAATTGATGGATAATAGGTTCCTCTTCAACCCTCTTAGGTTTTTCAACATAACTTATTGCCTCCAAGTTAATCAATAGTCTTTTCAATTGGTCAACTCTGATTTGCTCTTGTCTTCTCTTATTCTCCTCCTCTATGTTTCTTTGTCATCTAATGGCCATCTCATCTTGGATTCTTCTCTCCAATTTAGTAGCTTCTTCAGTGATACATTCAAAATCTGGGAGAGTGGTGTCAGATCCCTCCTCTCCTCTCTCATTAGGAGAATAGTAATCTCCATATACACCCAATCCCAAGTCTGCAGCCTCTTCATATTTTGATGTATTTCCTTCATGTCTGTCTTGGATTGGATCTTATACCATAGTGTTCTCCTTTTGTCTCCAATTTTCAGAAATACTTTTTTCATTCTTTTCTTTCCTTGGCTGACTAGCTTTGGAGATAGTTTGAAGCCCATCTTCCAGTTTATTTTCAGGATGATTTTTCACCCAAGCTCTGGTATTTCTACTACTCATATTTAGAAAGTGTGTATAAAATAGTATTTATTACTTAGCACTACTACATATATTTCTTTGAGTCACCACCAAAAACAAGTTGCAAAAATACAACACTAGCTTATGTGAATACTGCAATAAGGAAATTAATAAGATAAATGATAATATCTAGCGCTAAGCATGAGTCACTCTATGATTTGAAAGGTTAACTTAATGACTTATACAAATTTAGATCCCTTGATATTCCTTGAAAGGTTTAACAAGACTTTTGCATCTCTATCCCTAGCAAATTCACTATTTTCTTCGTGTTTTAAAACGTTACGCTTTATAAGCTTCCAATATACCTTTAGATGTATTTTGAAGAATGATTAGTTCCAAATATGGGGAAATATAAGGTAACTAGACCAACTATAGGGAAAAGAATGCCCTCTTCACTTTTGGTTATGCAAGACCAAGGAGGGTACACCTAATCAAGCTTAATATACAACTTTATAAATCTCTCTAGATTTAAACAACAAAAAATGGTAAGAAATTACTAAATGATAACCACTCATTCATTGAATATTAATTACCATGAAGAAAATACAACACTCAACCACAAAACTCAAAAGGATTCTGAAATGGTTTTGATTTATACTTTGCATAATATAGTCAAAACCATTCAAATATGTATCACTATAGAAGGTACTAATTCCTGACCAGTGCTTTATCCATTGGGAAATATCTCTAATGCAGATGTAGAACACATAAACCAACTATTTTCAAAGATTCAAAGCCATAAATACAACTAACCCAAACCAAACACTTCTTATAAAATCCTTTTGTAGACCAAATGAATCTAAGTCTTATATAGAGCAATATTTAATTTGATCCTAGATCAAAACTAAGGAATAACAACATACACATAGATAAACTCTATGCAATGAATCAGAAAATTCACAACTCAAGAAATAGGCACAAAGGAGAGACTTGAATATGGAATATTTGTATTAAGTATGAAGAATCATGTTCTTGTATCAATCTGATTTAAAATATACACCACTTCAATAAATGCAAAATACTTGAAACTTTCTATTCTATATTGCCATAGTCTAGATACAAATCTGCTATATTCCTGACTGGAAACAAGTATGCAACTCAATATTTTTCTATAATTCCCAATTTTCTAGCCATTTCTAAATGATCTTGGAAATCCTTTTATAGAACAAGGATTGCAACAAGCCTCATATCATTTAGATTAAGGGCTAGCAACCAAGTTACTACAAGACACCAAAAGAAATAACTCACACAACCTCCAAACTGTTCTACCTTCATCAAGTAGAAACTTTTTCTTCACTCCTTTCTGTGTACAACTTGATTTATAGCCATCAATCACCTCAAGATGTTGGATAACAACCCCCTATTGAAGGAATAGTGGAATGTTCTTATTTTTTTAATTCATCTGGGCTATATCTGTCCTTATATGAAATCTAATTTTCCAACCACCAAGACTCAGGAACAAACCCAACATTAAGGCAGAAAAGACAAAGAGTCGACTAAGGGTTACAAAAGATCTACAAATTTGATCAGAAACCCTAAACTATCACTTCTCAACATAAAAGCATTCCAATCCATCAAATTTCCATCCAAACAACATCACATAACTGCATAAATGTGATAGAAAAGATTAGATTTATCTATCTACTCTCCTGCAACATAAAAGACACAAGCACCGCTTCAAAACCCTTTAGAAAATATTTAAAAATTCAAATATCTATTATAACATTCATCCCTATCGTGGAAATCACCATCAATGACCCAGATCAAACTTTATACCCATCTTTAAAACACAGTCGTCGATCATCTATTAAAACACCCACGAGCCCATAAGCTCAAGACACATGGAAGTTCCACATAGCACCTTTGGTTCCACCTTACCTTTTTCATCAAATTGGACATGCATCATCGAGGTGTGAGCCCATGATGAATATACAATGAGAAAATTTCCATCAAGGCATCACACATATCATTAGATATTCTTTTATCTAACCATCCGTTACCTCTTTAAAATCCCAGACCCACGATCTGATCTGGACACATATTGCAAAGGTGTGATTCCAGGGTGAATAAACTTCCTTCATCTCCTATTCGCGGGATCACGTACACCATTAGATCAAACTTGATATGACTTCATATTAAATTCCTTTAGGCTTTGAAACCACTGACCCCACAACCCAGGCTGGACAGGTGGCATTCAAGCATTTTTTTGTGAAGAATAAACATTGTGCACTTCCTATTCCAAGCATTATGCCTACCATCCAATTAAATTTGATATGTCTAACCTTTATTTCACCCTTCAGCTCCGTGCAGGACCCACCATGTGACACAGGGAAAATGGGTGTGATTCCATGAAGAATAAACAACATGCATCTTTTGATTAAGGACTCACGCCAACCATTGGATGAAAGTAGATTTGTCCAAACAATATCCCTTTTCAAAGCCCCTACACCCACGATCTCATATGCTATGTGTCAACAAAGTGTGATTCCATGGTGGATAAACAACAAGCATCTCCGCATCAAGGAATCATGCCATCTGTTAGATTAATTTAGGTCTTACCACACATTAACTTCCTTTGGCTCTAACCTAGTCCCACCACTTTCCACATGTCGCACAGGCACATTTTGGTGAATAATTTCTTCCCTACAAATTTTGATCGCATGATCATGCTAACCATCAGATTGAATCAGATCTATCTTGACTGTACCTTTAGGACCCACTTAAAAGAGATCTACAGATGGAAACTTTTCATCATTATGTGATGCCGCTATGAGTAACTTCGGTACATCTTATGTTCAAGGCATTATGCTTGCCATTGGATCAAAAGGAAACTGCTCGACATCTTGTGGTAAATAAAACACCACGGGGACTTAGGAAAAAATTAAAATGTAGAACCTGCTAGGACTTAGGAAATAAAAGGAAAGGTCCCCCTCACGACTACTTAAAACCCATGGGTAAATGAAATTAAGTGGTCCAAAAAATGTAACACAATTTTATAAAAGACACGGGAGACCTAGGGTTTTTTGAAAAAAAGGAACCAATGGTTTGGAACAATGACAAATAGGATTTTTGAACCAGGCTTAATCATTGCATAAATATGAGTAGGACTCAAAACCATGGAAAATTTTGTAGTCCTAACAAAACTTTCAACAAATATGCCATTGTAATCAATAAGGTCTTGGATGACAAATTTCAAATGGAAACATCTTTCAGTATCATGACCAAGTTGATGATGGTATTGACAAAAAGCTTTGGGATTGAATAATTTGGATGGAGGTTTGTTATGTTCAACTGGGTTAATGGGAGGAAGAATTAACATATTATCAATAAGACACTTCATCATCACATTATATAGAGATTCATTAACCTGAGTAAAATTGAGATCATGTTAAAAGTAATAAAGACACAAGAGCCACACCTTTGGATGTTTTTGCCACTTTCTCATCTACATGATTAGATGAAGAATTGATCTTGATGAAGCCCTTTGGTTTTTAAACTTATAAAAGGATTGTGATCTAACATCATCCTTATCAACCAGAGCCATTGGAGCGGTGCTCTCAAATTGAATCACTTGAAGTTGATAATTATGAAGCGCTGCACATAATTGAGCAAAAGAAGAAAATTCAAAAAAAATAATTTTGTCCCTTATACCTTTTTGTAAATGATCAATAAACATATGTTTCACATGAATATCAAGAAAATAACAAGAAAATTGAGCATGCAAATGTTTAAATCTACCAATGAAATTAGTAACCTTTTCTTTAGGACATTGTTTACAATACATCAAATTAGTCAAGGATATCTTAGGATCAATATTGTTTTGGAATTGTTGAATAAAGGAATTAGCTTAAAGGAGTTAATACAATTTAAGGAGGAAAAGAGAAATACCATTACAAGGCCTTATCTTTAAAGGTTCAAGCAAATAGCTTAGCCATGAACATTTGATCATGAGAAAAGTCACTACACAATATTTGAAAGGCCTTAAATGAGGAATCTCTATATACTAAGGAATGACAACATAGATTTTATCCAAGGACAAAGGAATAGAAATATCACAAGTGAGAATGTTAAACTTGGATTGAGTCATGGAAGCAATTTTTTGTTGTAAAGATGACACAGTTTGAGAAAGACTTTTGATTGAAGATTTGGTGGAAAGAGTAGGAGATATATGGGAAAAATTGGGAGAATTATGTGAAATGGAAGGAAAATTAGAATAGGAAAAAGACACACTATTATAAGTGGGCATGGATGAAGGTAAGGAAACATATGAAATACTAGAAGGAAGAACACTATTATTAGGATGAAAACATATATAGGATTGGAAAGTTGAAGGGAAGTTGTTATGATAGGTGGAATATAGGTAGAAACACTATATATTGATGTGGGAATGGGATTGGAAGGCTCAAAAATAGAAGGAGGTTGAGTGTAGCCAAGTTATTGAGCACAACCTTGAAGTGGCTTGACATTATTATGGACAAGTTGAAGAGGAGCATGTAAGAAATCCATTCCATGTTAATCCTTATGAAGTATCTTTTATAAAAAAACAACTATATAAATGACCTCGAGGTTGGGGTTCTCTTGACCTAACCATTGTTCATATTTTTCAAAGTCACGAGAAATCTTTTGGATTTGACTAGGTGTAACTCTTAGGCTCTTGTCCTCATCATGGGAAGAATAGGAAGAGTTATTCTCAAGAGGTGGAGGAAGATAATTAGTATGCATGTTGGTATCCACAAGAATCCTAGGAAGGAAAGAGGACTCAAGATCAAAGGATCCCATAAGTTTATGGCTTCTCCTTACGCTAATGCTATAGGTAGGACTCAATGTAATAACACTCATGCAAAAAATGAAAAGTAGATAAATCTAAAGCAATACCAATGGACAAAGGAGATCTAATACTTAAGACAAAAAGTGAAGCTATATGAATTGTAATGTGGATATAAGAAACACATTAAGCATGAAAGTAAAGTAGATATAACCCAAATTTAGAATTGAAAACATGAAAGTGCATAGAAAGTGAATCTAACTACCAAATTCAAAAGAATGTAACAAGAGTTGGGTTCACCAAAATGTACAATATGAAAAGGGACGCATCAACATAGGGGAAAGATCACACCTCCTTTTTCAAATGTGGAATATCACACATTAGGAAGATGAACACCAGTAGGATCAAATACATATTCAAGCACTAATTAAGATTTTGCGGTTCTTCCTTAAAGTAGGATATTGATTTGAAAAGTAGGATGATATTGTCAAGATAATGTGATTAGAAATGAAAATGCAATAAAGACAAGTGTACTTCAAGGAATAGAGTAGATGTTGTTTTTATGACTGTGAGAGTCCTATAAATAGTTGTACTTCCATAGCTATGTCCTAAAACCTATTTTTTGTCTGTCCTAAAAATATGAACCTATTTCTTAGGGTGCATAATGGTTGCGTTGACCATCATATTTTCACAATGCAAAAAAAGAGATAGGAAAATATAATCCCTCCCTTGAAAGAGTGATGAGAATAATTCCCAAGGTTCTCTATGATCAGGTCACAATCACATTGAAGATCATTTGAATATTATGTGATTACACAAGGATGCCTTTTTTAGCTAGAAGCTTTGAAGTCTGAAAATTGAAGGTTTTGCATTTGTTTTGGGGGTGGGGGGGTTGAATATATGATAAAAGAGAAAATTCATATAATGACAATGAAAAATATTCTAAATTCTATTCTAATTTCTAAATTCCAACCACGAGTTTATAAAAAAAAATTGCAAAAAGATTAAGGCAACAAGAGATTTAAACAGTTTACATCCTGAGCCTTTTCAGAATTCCTTCCAAGTTTGATGACACTATTGAGAAATTGTAGAAATGGTTTTTGTGGTTGGGCACGGAGGAGAAAAATATAATCCATCTTGCGGCATGGGAGAATGTGTGCAAACCTATTAAATATGGTGGTGTTGGCATAAAAAAAATTAAGGATATTAATCTTGCCCTGTTGGCCAAGCAAATTTGGAGAATTTTTGAGGAAAAAGGTTGGAATAAAATTCTTAAATCCAAATACCTTTATGCTACCCCCTCTATTGAGGATTTCCTTTCCTCCCCCCTCACTGTGCATGGTTCAATGATATGGAATAGTATTTGGAAAGCTAAATCAGTACCCTGAAGTGGCCCAATTTGCTGACATTTTCTCTACAAGAATTGGGAGTAAAGTTGCAGATTATTGGAGAGATAATAACTGGGTTAATATTAGTGATATTTCTCCCCTATTGAAAGCTGTTAATCTTGACCTAACCCCCTGGGAGATTAAAACTAACTCTGATGACCAGATCATTTGGTCCCCCAATCCCAGTGGTAGCTTCATGGTGTCGAATTACTCCATTTCTTCTTCCTATGATTCAAAGCCCTATTGTGCTAAGGTTTGGTCTCCTTCCCTTATCCCTAAATTTAACTTTTTCTTCTGGTTGTTTGCCCAGGGAGAAATTCTTACCACTAAGAATCTTGCTAAAAGAGGCTGGATGATTCCTAATAGATGTTATCTATGCATGAAAGATGTTGAGTCTTCTACCCATCTGCTCCTACACTGTCATTTCACTAGGGAGGTCTAGAGGGTTGTGTTGCAACATTGGAATATCAGTTTGGTGTTCCCTAACACTATTAAGGATTTATTGTCCCAATGGTGTCTTCCCTTCTCTCACCATTTTGGAAAACTTATTTGGAATTCTACTGCCCCCCATGTTATTTGGAGGATTTGGAAAGAAAGAAATAATAGGATATTCAGAAATAATAACTCTACGCCCTTGCTGATTGGATCTAAATCTATAAGAAGTATTGTTGAAAACATCAAAATGGCTTGTGAAATAAGTCCTAAACTCATGGAAGGCATCTCTAATAATTATTTCATTAAGCACTAGAACTTCTCTTCTATTGCTAAGCCTATTTACAGTAACCATGAGGGAGCTATTTGGAACTCCCCTCCTTCTAGCTGGCAGAAAGTTAACTTTGATGGCATGACTAAAGGTAACCTAGGCATTGCTGGATGTGGGTGCATTGTTAGAAATTCTCAAGGTATCTGTATGGATGCTAATGCTATTCCTATTGGCTCCCAAACTATCCATGTTGTTGAGGCTATGGCTGCCCTCTACACCTGTAAATTGGCTAAAAGTCAGAATTGCTCCAAATTATGGCTGGAAGGAGACTACATGAATACTATCAATTGTATTAATGGTAATAATAATCCACCATGGAATATGAGTCATAGCATATCACATATTAAAAATCTCTTATCAGACTTCGATGTTACACATGTCACACATGAATTCAGAGAATCAAACGCTGTGGTTGACAGCTTGGCGAATGTGGGAGTGTATAGCGATGATGTCAGATGTTGGAAAGGCAGCCAAGGATTAAGTAATGCATTCCTTATCCTTATAAGGTATGACCAAATCCACCAAAATCTTGGATCAATTAATAATGATGATGATAAAAAATGATAATTTGTGTAGTTTCCTTAAACAAGCGCCTTGCACACTCCAAGTTCAATGTAGTAATAAATACAACTATGGGAATGGTAATTTCAATTCATTTAAAGTGATGATCACTCTCATAATTCACTTGCTCTACATTTCTTTCTGCAATTTTGGCATTTCTCCTGTGCTAAAATTTGGATGCTGGTTTTCTGATAAAATGGGTGGTAAACTAAAACATGAAGAGCCCACGGCCTGTAAATGGAAGAAAGAGGTTAAATTATGGGAAAAATTCAAGGAGGGTGGGGTCACTGATTACATGGAGAGACTTCATGGCTACAAAAAAGACATCTCTAAAGAGTTTTCTGATAGTTGGGATAATGATAATGTTACTATTTGTGGTAAGTCTTTCTATGTTATAGAGAAGCTTATTTATGAGATTATAGGTTTAGATATGTCTGGATTGAAATACTATAGAGGTAGGGTTATGGCCCAGAATGCACCTAGAATGTACCCTAAGACCCTTGTGGAAAGAGGCCTTCTTGTGAAACAATATGGGGATTTTGTCCTTCGGTGCCATATGAAGCTCTTCTGGGCTAAACTTGTCAAAGCCCTTATGCAGTATTTTACACTTGAGGGTCATTATACTAGGGTTTATAACTTCAATTTTATGTCCGTGAATCATTTTATTTACAAGAGGAAAATTTATTTCCCCTACCTCCTACTTCAGTCTCTTGGTACTAGCATTATGGAAAACATGAAGTATGTTGAGAAGCTCATTCTTTATGATGGGCTTATTTTTCTCATTTACGAGTATGCCAAATTTAAGATTGAGGACTGTACCATGGCCTCTGGTAAGATTAAGGAGAAGAAGGGTAAAATAACCATAAAGAATGACAATAACACTCCTAGAAAGAAGAATAAGGGAAACTCCAAGGAAGACTTGGCTGAAGCTGCAAAAATCCTCACAGAGGAGACTGGTATGGATGTTGATAATGATATTGAAGTCAAGGAGGAAGATGAAAATATTGACATGGGAAAAGTGGCTAAATTCCTCTCTGAGGAGGTTGGTATGGAAACTAAAGATGACACTAATTCCCAGGAAGAGGATAATAGTGAGTCCTCTAAGGAAATGAGAAGTGACAAAGACATCAATGCCAAATCTGAGGATATGGATAATGAAGGCCCTGAAGACAACTATGCACCTAAGGATACTAGCAATCAAGGTGAAGTGAGGGCTATCTCCCCTGAGAAGACTGCAAAAGATCCCCCAATAACTAAGACTCACACTGAGGTTACTATCTTTCCCTATAATTCCCCTATTCTGGTGAACTATGCTAACTTTCCGTCTAAAGAGGGAACAAATTCTAGGGCTATCTCTGAGAAGACTGAGGTGAATAAAGAAGAGGGTAGTGACAAAGAGATCAAAGGTAAAGCATATTTTGGGGGTAGTCAGGAGAATGCGATGGAGAAGAGCCAAGAGACTACTAGGTTTATGCAGGTGGTTAAAGAGCGTGCTGAGATGGACTACTAGATGAATTCCTAGTTGTTTGAAGAAATCAAAGACATCAATGGTAAGTATGCTGAGCTCGAGGATAGAGTAAATAAAATTGCTCTGCTGTTAGTTAAGCCCACACATACTGGCAGAAATGAAGCTGATATCCAAGCTGAAGATGAAGAAAAAAGGATGATGGAGCCAAATCTTGAATTAAAGATAAATGTGGTGGTCAATTTTTGCTTGCAGAGTACCTCTAGCCGTATACAAAGTATAGAAGACACCCTCAGCAGAATTGTGAAGAACAACTACGAGGGCATGAAGGTGACTAACAGTAATTTGAGGGATTTTCTCTCTGTGCTGGAAGGGAAATCTACTCCCATTATCATGGATGATGATGCTGTTAAAGACCCCAGATCTGCTGGCCCTAGATCTCATACTAGAGCAAGTGCTAAAAATTTGAAAGTTGTAAACACAAAGGAAATCAAGGATCTCAAGGAGGCCATCCAACAATATGAATTGCTGACGGCTGACTCGGCGGAGATTATGGAAAAGGTGACCTATCTATGTTGTTCCTTATGTTCATGTATTTTTTGCCTGTTTAGCTTCTTTTTACTGGTTGGTTGTGCTTGGGGGCTCTTATTGTCTCCTTCTTTTTCCCCCAACCGATCTTTCTTACTGCGATGTTCTGTTTTGCTGTGTTGTTTACTGTCTATTTTTTATTCTAATTGTACAGGGTTATGGTTCCCTTCAAAAAATGCTTTGACCTCAATCGAAAAAAAATAAGAGATTTAAACAAAATTTACTAAAATGAAATCTAATAGACACCAACTACAATAAATTCAACTTTCATTCAAAATAAAGAACATGATCATAAGAAACCGATAATAACATGAATTAAAAAACTCATAATTCACATTACCCAGATGCAATCTTTGAAGGAATTAAAATTAAAATTCCTTGGAACTCATCAAATCAAAAAGCCACACCAGATATGCACACATGTGAGAAAAAATATTCCTCAAGAACAAAGTCGTTTGATCATCTCCATTAATTCACTATGACAAGTAGAAAGATTTGTAGCTAACACCAACTATTTAATTCAAAATAAAATTCACAACTTAACACACACTTGGCTCTTGAATTAGAAGTAAAATCTCAAATTCACAAAGATAGTAGAAATTCACACCACGATTGTAACACCAAAAGATAGTATTGTATTGCAAGAATTACGACCTCAATTACAATAACCAGAAGAGTTTATATAGAATTTACATCGCAAAATTATCAAAATCATAGCTAGGGTTTCTTGGTATCTATTTTGGGTGAAATAAAATTATAACTCCACTCTACCTACAAAAAAATACTCCTAAAATATACTACATGATAAATTTGATTTCTAATTATTACAACTTAGAAATGACATTTTTGAAGTAAAAATGTGCACTAAAATTTTGGGCAAACTGGAGTTCAACTGTTGCGAACTTTTGGACGCCTCTAATCAAATTTATTTTCCAAATAGATGGATGTAAATTCATAAATTAACTCCTCCATGTATGGTTTGACCATGCAATGCCATGAAAACACCAAATGACCATTCCCAAGAAGATTGAGTGCAAAAAGAAGATCGACCATTTTCTTTCTTTTTCCATTTTCTCTAATAGTGACTGCAAAGAATTAAACTAATCATATGAATAAATAAATAATATCGATGTTATGGAAAATATTCTACAAAATCTTGGTAGAATTTTTTGATGGTGGTATTGAATTCATCAAAATATGGCAATTTCATGAACCCTAATTTAGTTTGCTGATTTTTCCAAAAAACTCTTAGTTGTGCTCTTGCATTTTGGAGTGGTTCTATAATTTTCATAATTTATCTCATGCTTTCCTTAGCCCTATAAATCCATTCAAAATATTCTTTTGTATGGATATTAGAAAGAATTCCTTAAAATTGTTGAATGATGTTTCTGATAGAGTGTGCATTTTCTTTACCTTCATCTTCATACAACTTGCAATCGAGGGCATCAATAAATTATTCCACCTTCTAAACCCAAGGTATCACTGTCTCTTTCCTATTATCAATCAATTATTTCCTTTTACTATAGTCATTCACATCAATCTTAATTCCTATGATCTAGGTGTCCATCTTATCTACTTCTCCATCCTCAAATGTTGTTGACTCAACCAACTTCTTAGTTATAGCCTTACTCATTTCTTTAAATCCACCAAAAGTTACTCCAAATGTATACACTCCTCTCTATACTTCCTTCTCCTTTTTAAACCATATAATGTAGGGTTTTCATCTCATTGGAAATAATTCAGAAGTGAGTCAAAACTACCTTTATGGTTTCTTCTTAGAATTGTTTTAACTCTTTCTTCCAACCTTCACAAGCCTTATGAAAGGTGTTTGAGTCTGAGGGTACTTCTCGCTTCTCTAGTGTCTCTTTCAATGTTTCCTCTAGGTTGGTTGGATCGACAGGACCCACAAGTTGTGTTATATAATCTTTCAAAACTTTGTTCTAAGTTTCCAAGTCACTTATTTCAGTGTCATCTTGATGCATGTGTTTGAATAATAAAGTGACGCCTAATGTTTCCAAGACCTTCCCACCTTCTCTGGTAGGCACTTTGAGGTTTACCTCTTCCATAAAAAAATCACCGGGGGTGACATCTTCTAAATATTTATTTGGAGGCATTACCACCACTTGTGCTTTCCAGTGCCCTCTAGTGTCTTCTAAAATGTAGGATATTCTCTAGGCTTTCTTAGAATTAAATTCGGCTGCATGGAATGCCCAACCACTCTATGAAAAATATGGTACATCCAATTCTATGTAAGTCATCTTCCTTGGTTGTATGGATTTGGATAACCATGTAGGCTTGGAGCTAGCAGTGAGAGGTTGGTATGTCTCTAGTCTAAAGGCTTCATGCCTTGTTTCCCGAATCTCTTCTTGCTTCTCACTAGACTAATTTTAAGGAGGAGTGGTTGTCTTATACTCCAAAGAAGTAGGTGAATTATTCTCCTCAACCTTATCTTCCTCTACTTGTATCTCCCCTTCCTCCTTTTTAGCCTCATCTTCACCAAACTCTCGTGGTTCCTCTTCTACTTTGTCCCCTTTTCCTTGGTTACCTTAGACCTATTCCATCTCTATTTCTAGGTGTACCTATATCATTGCATGAGTCTTCTTGTGTCCCCCTTCATCCCCAAAAATATCACCAAAAGTCTCCTATAGGGATATATCATCTGCATTGAAATCCAAGTGTGGATCCTATAAGGACTTCTTAAAGCTGGGGGTATTCTCAAAATTAGATATGTCAAACTTATTTGACCCAAAGGAGTGTCACCTTCCCTTTCCTACTCTATGGTAGTGTCATATTCCACATTATGTATGACCACAGTTTTCTCACTGGCATCCATCTTTGGGGGTTCAAAAATGTCCTTTGAACTTGGTTACCCTAAATTGAGCTTTTGAGTCATTGTTTATAACCTAGTTCTTTTCACAAACTGAGGGACTTCCTCTTCTTGTTTTTCTTCTTCTTCCCAAAGTTCCTCCATCACTAGATCCATAGCAGGTAGATTCTTCCTTATTCTCTTGTAAACCCTCTATGAGGGGTCAAAATTAGATTGTCTCCTAGGGCTCTTCACCCTAATCCTAAAAGGTTTAACTTTCTATCTTGAAGAGGATGGATCATCCATTTCTTGAGTAGGAGGCTTTGAAGCAGAAGCACTTATATTTTTTACTGCCAGAGATGGTGCAACAACTAGCTCCTCTGTCTATGTTGAAGTCATAAGTGGACTAGCATTAGATGATGGTTGAGCCTATTTTTTTTTCTTATCCTCTCTCTTCTATTGCTTCAAAATTTTGGGTGGATATTATGTATCTACTTCCCTTGCATACCAATCACTTCCTTTGGAAAAGGGGAAAATGTCTTCTTGAAAATGGGGACATTTACCTTATTCCCCTTTCCCTTCTCTACTTGAGGTGGTGGGTCTACCTTGGGCTTCATTGGGATTGGTTCCAGTTAGAATAGATTGTGTACCCACTATATTATAAGCCTTACAATACACATTTCCTTATTCTCTATGTCATATGATTTTGGAGAAGCTATCTTAGCATTCAAAATTGCATTATTGTACACATTGTCGATATTATACATGTCTAACAAAACATATTTTGAATCATGTTTTCTGACCTTCTCCAAAATATAGAGTTGGAGGGCATCTTGTGTTAGGTCTAGGCTCATCTTGCATTAATCTCTAATCTTAACCTTATAATCATCCATAGAGTTGGCCCAATGATCCTTCATATGGGGATCATGCTTAAAATGAGTACCTATTACCTTACTAAAAGTTCCTACTGGGTCAAACTTTCCCCTCTTTATTGGAAATTCATCCAGGGGATACTCATCCCATTCTATACACACTAACTTTGATTCTTTGATCCCTTATATAGAGTTGGCTCTGATCAAAATCAAGAATTGGAAGAAAGGCTTATGCTTACTCATAATCAACCAGCGAGTGTTTGAAATATGCTTGCATAACTATAATAGAACCAACCTATGAAAGGGGTGCCTCAATAGTTTCTTTGGTTGCAAAGTGCAACCAAGTACCATAATGTATGTGAAGGTTCAGAAAAAAATGAAGTAACATCCAAATTCTTGACCTTTGTTTCTACTTCCTCTAACATCCTTTTGGAAAAATCCCCCTCAATGGAGTGGATGATTGTGAAGACAAAATAATTGTTAAAAACTTTGTATTCAAGACTATCAACTGGTGACATCTCTTTCCTGACTAGTTGAGGATATACCCTATACACCCATGCCTTATGATCATTTAGAGATCCATTCTTGTATAAAATTGAATAATCTACCCAGGCGGCCAACAAATATACTATGTATGAAGTCATATAAAACTTAGGGTTGGTCTTGACCCTTTGCATTTGTTCATCTAGGGTGTCACTTATGATTTGACCCAAGTCAATCCTCCTTTTTTGTTTCCTAATGGTCTCAATGAAAAGAACCATCCATGTCTCTAGTTTTTTGGTTTGAGGTATCTCAAACACTCTATTTAGGAGGGTGACATAATTCTTCATATCTTCCATTAGATACCCCCTATGCAAAATCATCTTATCTAGTTTATTTTCCTTCACATGACATTTTAGGTAACTTTGGTTGATCTTATGCTCGATATTAGTCTTACCTAGAGATGGTTACATATTGATCCTCAAGAGGGCAAATGAGCACCTCCTCTATGATGTCTAGTATGACATCTCTATATTTGTTCTTTACTCTTCTCTTCACATAGTTGTAATGTTCTACCACTGTCATTATAAGATTTGGTGATTGGATTGAAATTGGATAACCTATTTCATGGACCATCCTAGACATGACCATGGAAGAGGCATCAGGTGTTTGGCCATTGGGATTTGAGATGCTATGGATGAACTCATTGTATTCCACATGACCAATGTCGGTATCCATAATCTCTCTAAGGAGATTACCCAATTTGGAAGGATTTTTGTATCAAATAAATTTGTACTTCAATGTTAATATGGTAGAAATTATTGATAAATATTCATTCACACAACCCACTTTCCAACACCTTCTATAGAAAATAAACTAACTATGACAGAAAAATTAAGATCTATATGCAAAAAACAAGAAACTAAACTGAGAAACCAAAATTTAATGAATCAGAAGGACTGGAAACAAAATCTAAAACCCAAGTGAAGGACTAACCCAAAACCCAAGCCAAGGAGGAAAAATCAACCAGGCCACCTTCATGGTTTCACAGTTTAGGGGTACAAGGAACCCCAACACAGTGAAGTCCTAACCCTTGAAAACAAAACTAGGCATGGATCACGAGGTCAAGGTTTTAGGGTATGAGACCCCAACTCCCTTTTGAGGATAGAGGTTCCAAAAACCTTGACACCTCAACTAATTCAAAGTTTCAATGAGGAAACAACCAAGGGGGATTAAGGTTCTAGGGTTTCAGGACCTTGACCTCCTTTCAAGGATCAGGGTTCTGAAAATCCTAACACCCTGGCGAGTTTTGTTCTTGAAACAAAAAAGGAACATATGAAGGGTATTGGGTTTGAGGAGTTTGAAACAACAAATCCATTTGTCAAAGATCATGGTTGTAAGAACTACAAAACTCTGATGAGTTTGATTTCAAGCATCCAATTGATGAATTAAAGATCCATGATCCTTCTTGCCCCTAAGTTTAATAAGAAACTTGATACTACAATATTCTATGCTTAGAGAGCCCTAGGTCTTGTAGAGAATGATCTTACCAGTTGAATCAATAGGGTACACTTGCAATAAATATTTCTCTACCCAAACATTTAGACAAAGGAAAAAAGGACAAAAAAATTGAAAGAACTAAACAAAAAAAGCCAAAAAACCAAAATCCTAAGCCTAAACAAAATGGAAAACCAAATGTGAAACCCTACCAATGGCGAAGAAGACAAGATGACCAAATCACTATGTAAAAAACAACACCTCAAAGTAATAAAACTCCCAAAATCACCAATAAAAGTTGCAATAAGGTCGTTGGTAATCTAGGGCTCATGTAAATGTGAAATATTTCTAAATACATGGTGAGAAAATGAGCAAGTGTTGGGTATTTTATATCTCCACCAACTCTTCAAGTTGATGTCATCCAGACTCCAGTTGGGAGGTCAAGGTATTAGGGTATCGGGGGATCAAGGGTCATAGGAACTTCAACCATCCCTAAACCCCTATACCTAGCCTTTGATTAGGGACCTAACTTGTGGTCCATCTTTCAATATTTAGAGTTTTGGGGTCATGGGGTTATGGGGAAGGAGGTATTAGAAACAAGGAAAGGAACACAACTAAGAGGGGGTGAATCAGTTGTGTCCCAAAACTTTAAACCTCAATAAAATTTTAAACTTTAAATATCATATCTGAATGATGAACATTAAATAAGATTACAACACATTAATCAACACATAACACCAGGGTTTTTGATGTGGAAACTTGGTTGAGTGAAAAACCATGGTGGGGGATCAAACCCACAAAATGATCTACACTATTAAAATCACTACCCTATTAGGAGTATTACAAGGGGAATGCACACACATTTAGGCACACTGCCTAGAGCTCACTTCTCAAATATAACATGAGCTACATCCCAAAGGAAGGTTCACTTCCTTACAAAAAGTAGATGAACAACAATCCACTATGGAATACAATCCACTAATCATGAATTGATTGATAATATATTTGTTATGCAAATACCATTCTAATGAAGTACATAATACATCATATCTCTACCTCAATTGCAGATTCCACCCCTACCTATTCACACAATCTCTCACACATATCTGATCCCTTGCCACACATCCATGATCCCAAGATCATTGCAATTACACAATTCATCAACTTATTACTTCAAGGTTAGCCAAGGACCTAAATTACAAATATTTAATCAAATATAATACAATCATAAATGTAATCTATAACATGTCGACAAAGATATAGTAAGGATCCAAATCTTCATTATAATACAATGATAAATGTAATCTATAACATGTTGACAAAGATATAGTAAGGATCCAAATCTTCATCGTCAAATATTTTCAAACTCCATAAATCATGCCTCGATCTATTACAACATGCTACACCACCATGTTGGCCAAGAATAATAAGAACACCAACATTCCACAATAAAATCACCAAATCTAATCACACAACTCAATTAAATATAGAAACATGAATAGAACATGATCTAGAAACATCAACAAGCAATGTGAAATGCCACAATAATAACCAAAACAACTTTGTCTCAAAATTTACCATTATCGAGCTGCATTCAACAGGAACACCAATCAATAACCTCTATCACTTAAGAAAAATAGCTTGCTAACATCCAAATCATGAACCATTCAATCCAAGGACACACATCCATGTCCTAAACTCACCATATGGTTAGAAACCAGAAATATTGCATAACCAAACCACACTAATCCAAACATTGAAACATTGTCTCTTCCTGAACATCCAAAATGCCAGCCTCTGATCGATCATCCACAACTCACTTAAATCACAATGCAAAGAATTTGTAAATTGACATAAGTCAACTACAAACATCCCTGAAACCATTTGTACATTCAAAATATTTGATCTTTAATACACCAACCATACCAAACCAATCTTCTCACTGAACATACTAGGAACATTGTCACCAACAATAGACATATGTTGACATCAATGTCAACATATATATATGCATGATAATCAAAAAATATCCCAACAATCTTCCCCTTTGGAAATTACAGAAACATATGATATAAAAAATTATCAATGCACAAAGAAATCATATTAACAATACTACCAACAATATTCACAATATTATCTTTTAGAGTCTCTCTGACAAATCTTCTCCACCTGAGAAAAATCTCTCCTCCTTAGTCTTACACTTGTTTTTCACATGGGTATCACATTAATGAAAAAGGTACATATATGCACCGAGTCATAGAAGCCAAAAACATCGTAACAATGAAATAACACACCTCATTAGAATAACTACTCCCACTGAGTAGAAACCACCAAAACATCAATCTAGATCAATAATAATCTATGTAAGAACAATGGACTGATAGACATCAATGCATCTCTAGCTCTGATAAGGAGGGGAAATCACCCCAAGCTTACCTCAAAGATACTCAAAAGTATCCTTTGGCTAGGGATTTGTGAAAATATCTACATTATTATCTTTAGTAGACACATATTCCAATCCGACTTCCTTTTCACTAACCTTATCTTTGAAGAAATGATACTTGATAGATATATGCTTTATCTTTGAGTGTAACATAGGTTTCTTTGAAATATTGATAACACTTGAATTGCCACAATAGATAACAATAGGATCATCAATACTTCTATGATATCTTTCAACATTTTCTTCATACATACCACTTGTGTACAATTAAAAACAACAAAAACAACATACTCAGCCTCAACAATAGATTATGATATAAATTTTTTCTTTTTACTTGACCATGAAACTAACCTCTTACCCAAGAAGAATGATCCTCCACATGCACTCTTTTTGTCATTCACATTACCTACCCAATCCGAATTAGTAAAAGAACTCGGTGTAAAATCATTTTCCTTACCATACCACAAACCATAGTCAACTGTTCCTTTCAAGTATTTGAATATTATTTTCACTACCACAACATGAGATTCTTTAGGTTCTGCTTGAAATCTTGCAACAATACAGGATGCATTCATAATGTTAGGTCTACTCTTTGTCAAGTACAATAATCCACCAATCGTAGATTTGTATCTTGTTTGATTTTTGTTAGGAGAATCATCATCCTTTGTAATTTGCAACCGATAATCATATAAGTACAAACTAGTTGTTAATATTCCATACTGAACCTCTTCAATAATTCAATCACATACTTGGACTAAGATATGAAAATACCTTGTTTTGATTGTGTAATTTGTAGAACAAGAAATAATTTCATCTCACCTATCATGAACATCTCAAACTCTTTTTGCATCTCATTAGAAAATTCTTTACTCAACTTTTCATTGCCACCAAAAATGATATCATCAACAAAGACTTCAACAATCAAAATATTACCATGATCAATTTTGAATCCAAGCTTTAAAAGATATTTATCCAATATTCCATACCAGGCTCTAGGGGCTTGTTTCAATCCATATAATGATTTATTCAATTGGAAAACCATGTAATTCTAATCGGTCAAAGGAAATCCATCAAGCTTCTCAACATAAACTTCCTCTTCCACCTCTCCATTCAAAAATGCAGAATTAACATACATCTGATACACCTTGAAATATCTATAAGTAACAAATGAAATAAAAATTATAACAACTTCAATTTTGGAAATAGGAGTAAACATCTCCTCAAATTCAATATATTTCATCTATGAGTATCCCTTACAAATAGTCTAGCTTTATTCCAAACCACTTCACCATCTTCATTCAATTTGTTACTGAATACCCATTTAGGTCCAATCATATTCTTTTATTTAGGTATGGGAACTAGGATCCATGTTTTTTTCTTCTCAATCTGTTCCAATTCATCTTTCATATATTTAACCCAAATTTCATCTTTACATGCTTCATCAACATCCTTAGGTTCAGTATTAGAAATCAAACAAATTTAATCTCTATTTATAGCAATTCTTCCTCTATTCTGAACACCTTGATTCCTATCACCAATAATATTATTTTAAAAAATGATTTAACTTTACATACCTTGGAGTATTCAAATTTATGTTTGTAGCTAACTCTTGTGTCTCCACTTCTTCCTCTTTTGCAACTTCTTCATTTTAATCAATCAAACCATTTTGGTTTTAAACTGATTTTGTGCTTATATTTCCTGATTGTCTTCCTCACCATGTGATTCATATATGCAAGATCTAGCTTGTTTCTGATAGCTTTCATCCACTTTAACATTAGCACTTTCAATTATCTTTCTCAACCTATTATTGTAACACTTGTTTTCTTTTCTATTTGTAGAATAACCAAGAAAGATACCTTCATCACATCTAGGATCAAATCTCTCTAAATCTTCATATCTTCTAATATAAAATTTTCTTCCAAAGATTCTAAAACATTTCACTATAGGGACATGACCATACTATAGCTCATAAGGGGTCTTACCAATGTGTTGGTTGATTTAAACTTGGTTCAATGTGTAAACTATAGTGCTAACCGCTTCTCTCCAATAGACTTGTCATACATTTCCCTCAATCTCCATTAGCCTTGAAGTGTCTAGGATATTTATATTTCTTCTCTCTACAATACCATTCTGTTGTGGGGTCTATAGAGTA
This sequence comes from Thuja plicata, assembly GCA_018584345.1. Classification (NCBI taxonomy): domain Eukaryota; kingdom Viridiplantae; phylum Streptophyta; class Pinopsida; order Cupressales; family Cupressaceae; genus Thuja; species Thuja plicata. Next base: position 419,656 of record MU223618.1, on the reverse strand, counting down.
TACATTTTCCACTTTATCCCATGCTCTTCACAAAATGCATTAAATTCACCAGATGTAAATTCTCCACCTCGATCAGATCTCAAACATTTCATCTTCATACCTATTTATGTCTAAACCATAACCTTAAAGTTTTGAATTTGTCAAGATCTTTACATTTCTCCTTTAAGAATGTAACCCACATCATCCTTGAATATTCATCAATGAATAATATGAAATACCAATCTCCATAATAAATTCTAGTTCTGGCAGGGCCACACAAATCAGTATGTACTAGATCTAACAACCCACTTGAAGAATAATCCTTTCTTTTGAAAGCATATTTACTTATCTTACCCAATTGACCTTCCTTACACATTGTATTAGCATGCTTCAATAATTTAGGTAAATCTCTCACTAGTTTAGTAGTTCTTATCTTCATAATGTTATCGAAGTTCACATGAAAAAATATTGTGTGTCATAACCAACTGTCATCAACTTGAGCAATAAGACATCTATTCTCTGTACTATTCAAATCAAATATGTTAACTTCATTTTTTTCCTGATGAAATCTCAACTCTGGAACTTCCAATTATTTTTCACATTCCATCCTTGAATTTTAGATTATAACATTTGTTAACTAATTGTCCAAAACTCAAAATATTATTTTTTAAACCTTCAAAATATAAAACATCATCAATGTTATTCTTACCATCAAGTGTATTGGAAAATCTACCTCTGATCATACAAGGAGTATTTTCACCGAATCTAACAACACCACCATCATACCTCTCCAACTTCACAATTTTTCTCTTGTCTCCGGTGATGTGATGTGAAAAACCACTATCTATCATCCATTCATCCTTTTCTTCAACATGTGAAACCAAGGCTCTTTCTTCATTTAATAATCTAGGATTATCATCTTTGATAGTAATAAACATAGTCTCATCTTCACTTTTTTCAGATTCATCATTAGTTACACCTTCATCAACAACATAATAATACTTCTTTTGATATTTAGGTTGGAATTCCCTAGGCTCGTGGTTAGGATCTCTATTTGGACATCTTGAAGAAAAATGACCAATCTTTTTACATGAATTTTTTTTTAAAGGTAACTTTCCTTGATACTTACCAGCTCCCTAAGGCAATCTTTTCGCAATTAGGGCTTCGATATCTTCAATATTTCTCTCTTCTTCTTCAATTTCTTCCCATTCCTTAGTATATCTAGATCCAAACTTTGATGAACTTTCGCTAGGGTCATATCTTTGATTATCCTTAGAAATAATATCCTTAAATTTAGATTCAACTTTAGGAATTGCATTACCAAATTCACTCATTTCAAAGGCAGATAACTTACCAACCAATGTGTCTCTTGTTACTGTAGTCATGCTCCTAATCCCTTCAATAGTGGAAAAATTGTGTTTGTAAGTAGGAGGAAATGATACAAGTATCTTAGAAACAATTTATTCTTCTTCTAATGTTCCACTAGTGCATCTGATTCCACAAACAAGCTCATTCACCTTTAGTATGTAAGAACTGATGTTTTTATCCTTGCTAATCTTAAATGCCTCATACTTCCCTTTAAAACTCCGCAGCTTGGGTTGCTTCAAACATGCATCTCCTTCATGCAAAACCTCTAATTTTGTCCATATCTGATGTGTAGTCTCTAATTCCATGACATTTGTATATTCTATATTTGACAAGGTGCTCAACAATGTTTCTTTTGATCATATATTGTACTCAAATTGTTTCTTCTCATCTACAATAATAGTAAAAATATTTGAAGGAGGATTGTAAGACTTCTTAGTGATCTCCCAATTATCTTATTTGATGCATATTAGGTGTGTAATCATCCAACCCTTCCATATGGAATAGTTAGTGCCTTCAAACCTCAAACTCTCCTTCTTAAAAGTTGTCATCCCAGATCTTCTCAAGTGATTAAGCTTCTAAAAGAGAACTTAGCTTTGATACCAATTGTTAAAAACAAAGAAACACACACGACTGAGGAGGGGGGGGGTGAATCAGTTATGTCCCAAAACTTGAAACCTCTATCAAATTTTAACCTTTAAATATCATATCTGAATGATGAACATTAAATCAAGATCACAACACATTAATCAAAACATAACACAAAGATTTTTGATGTAGAAACCCGATTAAGGGAAACAACATGGTGGGGATCACACTCACAAGATGATTTACTCTTTTAAAATCACTATACCCTATTAGGAGTATTACAAGAGGAATGCACATGCATTCATGCACACTTCCTAAAGCTCATTGCTCAAATACAACATGGGATACAACCCAAAGTAAGGCTCACTTCCTTACAACAAGTAGATGGACAATAATCCACTATGAAAAACAATCCATTAATAATGAATTGATTGATAGCATTTTTGTTATGCCAATATAGTTCTAATGAATTACATAATACTTTAGGTCTCTACCTCAATTGCAGATTTGATTTGTACCTCTTCACACAATCTCTCACACATATCTGATCCCTTCTCACACATCCATGATCCCAAGATCATTACATTTATAAAATTCATCATCTTATTACTTCAAGTTTGGCCAAGGACCTAAATTACAAAAATTTAATTAAATACAATACAATCATCAATGCAATCTAAAACATGTCGACAAAGACATAGTAAGGATCCAAACTTCATCCTCGAATACGTTCCAACTCCATAAATCATGCCTCAATCCATCACAACAAGCTACACTACCTTGTTAGCCAAGAACAATAAGAAAACCAACGTACCACAAGAAAATCACCAAATTTGATCACACAACTCTACGTGATCTAGCAACATGAATAGCGATCTAGAAACATCAGCAAGCAACAAGAAATGCCACAAGAACAACAAAAACAACTCTATCACTATTATCTCTGCACTCTTCAACAAGAACACAAATCAATAACCTCTATCACTTAAGAAAAATAGCTTTCCAACATCCAAATCATGAACCATTTGAGATGAGGACACACCTCCATGTCCTAAACTCACCATCGGGTTAATAACCAAAAATATTGCATAACCGAACCACATTGATCCAAACATTGAAACATTGTCTCTTCCTGAACATCTAAAATAGTAATCTCTGATCAATCATCCATAACTCACTTATATCACAATGTGAACATCTATAAATTGACATAAGTCAACTACATACATCCCTAAAACCATCTGTACGTTCACAACATCTGATCTTCAATACAATAGGCATAACAAGCCAATCTTCTCACTGAACATACCTAGAAAATAATCACCAACAATAGAAATATGTTGACATCAATGAAAAAACATAATATCCCAATAAGAGGACCTCCCTTGCACCCCGAAAGCCCAACAATAGCTTTCCTAATCTGGCCAAAATAAAAACATAGAAAGAAAATAGATGAAAACAATAAGGAACAAAAGAAATGGGGAAAACCAAAATAAAAATGATACATAACCACTCGAATGTCAAACTATTAGGGGTGCAAAAGCTCACAATATGACCCACCTGAATACTAGAATGTCTAGGATCAAACAAACCAAAAACAAAAGAAAAGGAAAAAGGGGGTCCCCATTAGGCTAAATAGCCAAAATGGGGTGTGACTTGTGGAGACACAATAAATAGCCCTAACAAAAAGGTGCAATAACCAAGGTATTTCTTCATCAACAAAAAAACCTTTAAACTAACCCCACACCAAAGAATGAAAACCTAGTCACCAGATAAAGGGAACACGATTTTACAAGTTGCAAGATTGACACATTTTCATAAGATTTTCCTTGTATGTTCAAGTGTATTCATTCCCTTTGGACACTCCTATGCAAGTCACTCAAGAGGGAAAAAACCAGAGACAATGTTACACAATATCAACGAAGATTCCCCAAATATTTATCTACTACCAGTTAGGCATCCATAGCCTTGACAAATTTATTTGTATATTTCAGTTTAACCTTTCACTACTGCCAGTTATAAATACATAACATTGGTAGAGGTTGCTAGAGCCACCCTTTTTATTATGAATAAAATGTTATAACAGAGTTTTCATGCTCATAGGATCACTTATTAACCCCTTTCTTTTCTATTTTTTTTTTGAAATAGATATATCTTAGCACTATAACAATGTAGGGTTCTAAAACTGTGTGGTCATCCAAGTTAACATGCTTATAATAATTTTGACCCGTACCAAACCAAAAGACCTCTCATTTTAGGGCTCATTTTAAATGTGTACATTTTGTTATATTAGATAGCTTGTATTGAATATCATCTAGACATCCTAATGAAAAGGTACTTCCTCACCTGATTGCCAAGTGTAGCCTTCAACAGAAGTGAGTTCTTTTTGAATTTTTGACTAAGAGAGACCTTTGTCTTCAATCGATAACTATTCAGAGGTATCAACCAAATGGGAACAACTGACCAAAATGCTTACCCCGATACAAAAGAAGAAAGAAAAAAAGAAAAGGAAAAGGAGAACTAAAACCTAAAGGAAACCAAAAACCAATCAAAATAAAAGGAAATACACAACTACACTAATATGATACAAGATGAAACCATTCCCCTCTAGGATAAAAAATAATTTTTGAATAACTGACCATTAGAAGACAATGGATCCAACTCCCCATCTAAAGTATTAATCCTAAAGGTATTCTCTCCTAAAATCAGTGTGATCTGATATGGACCAGTCTACATTCTCTCAAATTTATTGTGACTCCCTATTTTTTCTTTAACCTTGTCCCACATGAGGACAAGATTATAGATTCTAAAATATTTGACAGTGGCTCTCTTGTCAAACCATCTCTTTACAACATTCTAATTTTTCACTATGTGTTCTAAAGATATAGGTCGTTTCTCTTCCAACTTCAGAAGGTTCATAAGTTTTTACTAAACCCTATCTTCCCCTTTAGTGTGTCTAGTCATAGATTTCAGGACAAGGATCTTAAGGTTCATTGGAAAGACAAGATCCAACCCATGAATGAGTTTGTAAGACGAAGTTGCTAATGCATTTTTTTTTACCCTGGATCGATTAGTCCATAATGCATACTTAAGTTGGGCATGCCAATCTTGAGGATTTTAGTCAAGAAAAAAATTAACAATAGTTATCAAATTCTTATTAGTGGATTCAACTACTCCATTACCTTGTGGATAATAATTGGATGAAAATTTAAGAAGTGTCTGATTTTCAAAAGCCCATTCTACTAAAAAATTTGAAGAAAAAGAGGGCTAGTTATCACATACCAATAAGAAAGGAATTCCAAACCTTGTTACGATGAAATCCTCCAAAAACCTTGTGACAGACTCAGTGGTCCAATTCTTTCTTTCTTGTAGTTTCATCCATAGAGTACAATAATGCATAATTGTCAACATATACCTATTTCCTGTAGAAAATGGGGGATTGATTATTCTAATAAATCAAAGCCCTATTGGGCAAAAGGATGTACCTCATAAATATTTTGTAAGAGCATGGAAGGATGTCTTTCTTAAGTAGCACTTTTCTGATAGATATGGAAAGATCTAATATGCTCACTAGTATCTTTGAACAATGTTTGCCAATAATATCTATATCTCAAAATCTGATGGCCAGTAGCCTTTGCATAACTATGGCCTATACCATACTTATTGTGAAACTCAACTAGGATTTTCTTGGCTTCATCCTGGTTAAGAAACCTTAACTAGATTCCTTCATAATTGAGTTTATAGAGTTATCCAAGCTTTAACATGTATGAACAAATTTTGATCATTAATACCCTTCTTTCAGAACTATTCATTCCCTTACGGAAACAGTTTTGTAACAAATAGTAAATGATATATTGGTACCACACATCCATGACCACTCCTTGCATGTATACAACATACTTAACCTTCATCAGTTTCTTCAATCTTAGTTAATCCCCATCCCTACACAATCTTTATTTGCTAGATATCTAGGTTAAATTCCTAAAGAATCATCATCAATTTTCCTATCCTTTCTCCCAGCTCATTCTACATTAACCTTGATTTGACTAATAGGTCTAGGACTATGGAAATAACCTTGATTATTAAAATGTCATGCTATAATTTATTCACCACTTTGACTAAATAAAAATATTATTTTTCCAGATCATGATATCTAACCTTAGCATTCTTCAAAGGATAACTCATAAAATAAATTGGCCTTTTAGATTCACCATCTCTCTTTTGTGAGAGTATTCTGGCACAAGAGTGCTTCGATTCAAAGGAATATGCCTCGAAAGGAATCATATAGTTAGGGTTAACCAACACTAGAGTGGTATCTATACAAGTTTCAATTTCTTCAAATAAATTCTTCACATGAACATTTCACTCTACCTTTGCATCCTTTTTTAACATATCATTTAAAGGATATAATGTTGGAGATTTACTCCTGGCAGCTAGTTGATTGTATGTTTGTCATTGATGACAACATATAATATACAGTAGTGTTCTGTATGTACTTATCAAAATGATTTTATCAAGCCTTGTGCGGTTATATTCATGTTGTTTATGTTTTTTTCATACAAGCAAACTCAGATATGAAGTTTCAGTTGTGTTGTGTAATTATGTTAACGACAGTTAAAGTTTCTGGAGTTTGTCTATATAGAGCTGACGTATTGCATTGGTTCTTGAGTTGCACCTATCTTCAGGATATGCATGTGTATATTCAAGTTTAATTACGAGTTGAAGATAGTTATCTGAAGGGCCAAATGTGTTTCAACAAGATTGCAATGTTAGAGTTAATTATTTGTTGAGGCCGACTTTGTGAAGCGTTGCATCTATTTATTTTATATTGCATGGTTGTAATTATGCTTGCATGGTTAGTTAAGCCGATAAGGATGTTATGAAGAGTTTCCTAATAGGTCCCATGATCTCATACTTTGAGGAAGATACTTATAGTATTTCATTTGTGGAACGCTAAGTGTGAATGAGAAGATAAGAGACAGAAAAAGTACAGAGTAGAATATCAGTTGTGTTTCATTCATCAAGGATCTATGTGAAGAAGAAGTGAAAGATTACAATACATTGGAACTGATCAAGACAACAGGTCTACTCTATAGTTCATCATCAGATATAGTGCATATCTGTTCTACACAAGGTTTTAGTCTTCACCATTGAAGCAGTGAGCTTTTGGACAGTGAGTCCTCACCCTTAACAGGGTTATTTGTAAGAGACTCCTAACAGGGTCAGACCCTTAACCAGGTCACTATACTTATTGCATTGTAAAGAATAACTCCTAATAGGGTTGCAAGATCTGTAACAGGGATTATTATAAAAAAGTATAGTTCATTGTGGGTGTTAATTCCCACCGGGGTCTTTACCATTTGGTTTCCTCATAACCAAATTGTGGTGTTGTCTATTGTGTTATTTGAATGTGCATTTACTTTATTGTATTATGGAATTAATAAGAGAAAATAATTTAATTAGGTGATAACTGATTCACCCCCCCTCTCAGTTATCCTTTGGGACTATTCTAACAATTCGTATCAGAGCCAAGTGCCTTGAAGAGAAAGCCTAACAGCTTAAGGTAGATCATATGGCATACTTTAGAAAAGAGAGTCCTAAGTTCGATGGAGAGAATTATCTACATTGAAATAAAAAAATGATAACACATCTACAATGTGTTGGTTTTGACATCTTTGAGATAGCCACACAAAATTTGTTATTCCCTCTCTAAAAGACCTCTCAAGAGATGATGCTACTAGTAAAAAAAATGATACATTCACAGCTAATGGAGTTGCCAAAGAAGCCCTTATAAGTGCACTATCTGACAGTGAATTCTCTAAGATCAAGAAAGTAGACAAGGCATACACAATATGGGAGTATTTAGAAGACATGTTTGAAGGAGATATCCAATCAAAGAATGCGCGCATGAAGACATGGAAAAAGAAATAAAACAATCTTGAGATGTTATTGAAGAGAACATCAGAGCCTACAATCAGAGGATAAATGAAGCAGTTTCTGGAATTAGAAACAATGGTGGAGAAATATCAGAAGAAGACATAATGGAAAATTTGATGACTACATTAATAATAGACTATGAAAGCAAGATCAATATTCTAGATGAAACCATGCAATTTTCAAAATAATTCAAGAGAGAGACTTTGATCAGTAAAATCTTTGTATTTGAGATATCAAGATTGAAGACTGAACCCAAAAGTGAAACAACCTTCAAAGCCTCAGTCCATGGTAAGAAAACTTTACACACTTAAAATGAGAAAGAAGAAGTTGGTGAAGAGCTAGAAGAAATTATTGCCATGATTGCTAAGAAGGAAAGAAAAGGCAAAGGAAAGTATGAAGGATAGTTGACATTCAAATGTTTTTCATGCAACAAGATCGGCCACTTTGTATCCAAGTGTCCCACAAGAGTAAAGAAATTCATATCTAATTATAAACCAAAATATAGAAATGAATGCTATCATGCTAAAGAAGGTGTAACTGATGAAGATTTAGGAGAAGATGAAATTGGATTCATTTCCCTTAAAGACATGGAAAAATTGCTTGAGGAAATGGACATTGAAGATGAAAAGGAAGCACAGGAGTTAGCCCTAATTTCCAAAGCAGACATCAGAACTGATTAGATCATTGATAGCAGATGCTCTCACCACATGACAGGTGATAAAGACATATTTGTTCATCTAGACAAGTACAAAGGTGGTATGGTTATATTTGGAGATAATACTCCCAAAACTATCATAGGCAGAGGATCTATCACCCTAGATGGAAAGAACAAGACATATGATGTTTTGTATGTTGACGGATTACATCACAACTTACTAAGTGTTGGATAGTTACTTGACAAGGTTATCATTTGGAATTCAAAGACAAAAAATGCATCATTAACAATAAAGAAGGAGACATGATTGCATCAGGCTCAAAAACAAAAGGTAATGTTTTTCAGCTCAATTCAGATGTAAGTTGTTTTGTTGCAAAAGTGGATGACAGTTGGTTATGGCACAAGAGGCTATGTCATATCAATTTTGACAATATATTAAAGATAAGTAATGTCAAGGCAATTAGAGACCTTCCAAGTATTACAAAACTATTTGACACAATGTGCAGGGAATGTGTTATGGGAAAGCATGTAAGGAGCTCTTTCAGAAGAAAGCAGAACTCAGCTGAAAACAAGTTAGACCTAGTGCATACAGAGATATGTGGTCCCACTCAAACAAGATCATACTATGGAGAAAGGTATTTAATTTTGTTTGTTGATGATTTTTCAAGGATGATGTGGGTTGCATTCTTAAAGGAGAAGTTTGAAGCCTTTGAGAAATTCAAAATATTCAAAGCTAGGGTTGAGAATGAATCTGGATTAAAACTAAAATGTCTAAGATTAGATAGAGGAGGAGAATTTTCCTTTGACCGGTTTTATGACTACTGTGAAGAACATGGAATCAAAAGACAGTTGAGTGCACCCAAAACCCCTCAAGAAAATGGGATATCAGAAAGAAGGAACAAGATCAAACTTGATACAACACGCACTATGATGATTGAAGGAAAAGTTGTGCACACCTATTGGAGAGATGTAGTCAATACAGTAGTCTATACTATCAACAGAACACAACTAAGACCAGGTGCAGATAAGACACCTTATGAACTTTAGTATGGTAATGTACCTACAGTAAAATACTTCAGGATATTTGGCAGCAAGTGCTACATCAAGAGAGATGATGGTGTTGGAAAGTTTGATGCTAGAAGCGATGAAGGTATTTTCCTTGGTTATTCTACTAAAAGAAAAACATATAGTGTTTCAATTTAAGATTAAAGAAGATAATTGAAAGTTTTCATGTAAATATCGATGAGAAGTTCATGGTTCAAGAGAGGTACTATGAATATGCACCTATGATTGAGGATGAACCCAGGCCTAACAGTAAAGACACTGTTATTGAAGAAATGTTTGATTGCATTGATGTATCATGTAATGAACCTGAATCAATAAAAGAAGTATCACAGATTATAGATGAAGATGTCACACCAAAAGTTTCAAAATTCACATCTAGGTATCATTCAAAAGATGATATCATTGGAGATCAGAGCAGCGATGTTTTGACTAGATCTAAAGCAAAAATTTTAACAGTGAATGAAGAGGTATGTTTACTTTCATAGATTGAACCTTTAAGTGTTGAAGATGCATGCAAGGATTTTGATTGGCAGAAAGCAATGGAAGAAGAATTAGATCAAATAATCAAAAATGATACATGAGAATTGGTTCCTAGACCTAGTGACAAAAATGTGAT
>MU223618.1:398066-408552 GCA_018584345.1 Thuja plicata | reverse complement strand
AGATATCTAAAGGGAACTATAGACTATGGTTTATGGTATCCTAAATCAGAGAATGTACAACTTCATGTGTATACAGATGTAGATTGGGTAGGTTGTATTGATGACAGGAAGAGTACTTCTGGAGGAGTAGTATTTCTTGGAGATAGGTTGGTTTCTTGGGTAAGAAAGAAGTATAATTGTATCTCTCAGTCGATAACATAAGCTGAATATGTTGCAACAACATTAAATTGTTCAACAATGGTTTGGATCAAGCAGATGGTTAAAGATTTTGGTATACAGGTTGATTATCCTATTGTTATTCACTATGATAACACCAATACTATCAACATGTCCAAGAACCCTATGATGCACGCAAAGAAAAAGAACATTGAGATCAAATACCATTTTCTTAGAGAAAAAGTTGCAGATAATGAAGTAAAATTGGATTATGTGAGCACCAAAGAACAATTGGAAGACATTTTCACAAAGACTTTATCAAAAGATAATTTTGAGTATCTCAGGGAGAAGTTGGGAGTAATTCCCTCTCCTGAGTCTAATTAGATAAAGCACCAAGTACATCATTCCATAGTGACTAATGAATGGTTGACTACTCTGCTTCTGGAGTAGTACTTGTGCCTAATTGTTTATGGTGCCCTTTGCCATTGATGTCAAAGGGGGAGTATATAGTAAGGGGGAGCATATACTCTGGGGGAGTATAAACATAGACAGAGGAGCTGCAGCAGTGTAGAGGAATCTTTGATGAGGATATTGAGAAGATTGTAAAAAGAAAGAAGACACCATGTGCTGAAGATGTTTTTAATATCATATGTTGCCATCAATGTCAAAGGGGGATATTGTTGGAGATTTACTTCTGGAAGCTAGTTGATTGTATTTTTGTCATTGATGACAACATATAACATATAGTAGTGTTCTGTATGTACTTATCAGAATGATGTTATCAAGCCTTATGTAGTTATATTCATGTTGTAAACATGTTTTTTATGTTTTTTCATACACGCAGACTCAGATATGAAGTTTCAGTTGTGTTGTGTAATTCTGTTAACGACAGTTACAGTTTCTGGAGTTTGTCTGTACAGAGTCGATGTATTGCATTGGTTCTTGAGTTGCACCTATCTTTGGGATATGCATATGTATATTGAAGTTTAATTATGAGTTGAAGATAGTTATCTGAAGGCGCCAAACGTGTTTCAACAAGATTGCAATGTTAGAGTTAATTTGTTGAGGCCAACTTTGTGAAGAGTCGCATCTATTCAGTTTATATTGCACGGTTGTAATTATGCTTGCATGGTTAGTTAAGCTGAAAAGGATGTTATGAAGAGTTTCCTAATAGGTCCCACGATCTCATACTTTTAGGAAGATACTTATAGTAGTTCATTTGTGGAACGCTAAGTGTGAATGAGAAGATAAGAGACATAAAAAGTACAGAGCAGAATATCAGTTGTATTTCATTCATCAAGGATCTATGTGAAGAAGAAGTGAAAGATTAAAATACATTGGAAATGATCAAGACAGTAGGTCTACTCTACAGTTCATCATCAGATATAGTGCATATCTGTTCTACATAATATTGTAGCCTTCACCATTGAAGCAGTGAGCTTTTGGACAGTGAGTCCTCACCCTTAATAGGGTTGTTTGTAAAAGACTCCTAACAGGGTCAGACCCTTAACCAGGTCACTATACTTATTGCATTGTAAAGAAAAAATCCTAAAAGGGTTGCAAGATCTTCTAATAGGGATTATTATAAACAAGTATAGTTCATTGTGGGTGTTAATTCCCACCGGGGTTTTTACCATTTGGTTTCCCCGTAACCAAATTGTGGTGTTGTCTATTGTGTTATCTGAATTTTCATTTACTTTATTGTATTCTAGAATTAATAAGAGAAAAGAATTTAATTAGTTGATAACTGATTCACCCCCCCCCTCTTAGTTATCCTTTGGGACTATTCTAACATATACTTTTTATGCAAATCCACTGATGAATTTCCTGACGAAATATATCTTTCCAGAGGAAGACTTTAAATCCTTTTTACTATTTGGTGGGGCCAACTTGAGAATGGCCTCAATCCTATCTCGGCCAATAGCTATTCGAACATCTAAAATTACATGACCCAATAGCTTTCCTTTAGTGACTTTCAATATGCATTTCTTGGGTTAAGGGATAAACCATACCTTCTACACCGTTTCAAGACTTTTTATACATCATCCACATGGTCTACTCGGTTCTTAGAGAAAATGGTCATGTCATCCATATAAATAATGATATATTTTGTAACCAATCCTTTGAAATAATTATCCATCGCTTCCTAAAATATGGCACTAACATTAATCAACCCAAAAGACATATGTCAATAAGTAAATGTCCCCCACTTTGTGGTGAATATTGTTTTTAGCCTGTCTTCTTCATGGACCATAACCAGATTATACCATGAGTATCCATCCAGGAAAAACAACATTTGTGAACTATTAACCACTTTTAGGACCTTTTCCAGTGATGACAAAGGATAATTATCATTTTTAGATTCCTTATTGAGATTCAAGAAATCAACACAAAGCATATTGTCATCATTCTTTTTCCCTATCGGTACCAGATTATCCAGCCAACTAGAGTGTCTTATTAGAAATATGATCTTATCATTGAGAAAATATTGAATTTCCTTTTGTATTAGAGGCTGAATCAAAGTATTTATGAGCCTCTACCTTTGTTGACATGGTTTGGCATCCATATTTAATGGAATATTGTGAACAATCACCAAAGTTTCATAAGTTTTCAACTCTTCATAGCTCCAAACAATGAAATCTTGATACTCTTGGAGAAGTTGTACCATTTGTTTTTTTTTTATTAGTACTCACTTTACCAATATGAATGTCTCTCAAGTCCTCCTTAGTGTTGATATTGTGTACTTCATATTCAACCCTGTCTGAAGCTAGGACTGGTCGTCTTGTAAGTGTGGCTTCATCCGTATCAAAAGTTATTTTCAAGGCCACCACACCCTTGGGGATAGAATTGATTTTCAAATTAAGGATCCCCTAATCACCAAAATCATTAGGGTCAAAATTCTCTTCATCTATGATCTATTTCTCAAAAATACCATTACACATGATGAATTCCAATATGTGTTGATCATATTGGAAGACTTGGAAACTAGTGATGTTGTCTGGAATTATAGGGACAAAAATCAATTCAACCAATAATTTCTTCAACCTAAAATTTTCCATGGGATGTAACGATCTTGCAAATATAACAAGAGCATCTGTGACATTGTTCTTTAATCTTGAAATTGATCAGATATTGGAAACTTCAAAATCTTCAATAAGGTCCCACACTCGATTTTGATATGCACTCAATCCCTTGTCGTTACATGAATATTGACTGTGAACATGCCTGATTACCAACTAGAAATCACCTTCCACTACCAATTCCTTGACCTTCTTTTTGTGTTCCATAAGGAGTCCCCGAACTAACACTGCATATTCAACAACGTTATTAGTACACAAAAATTTCAATCTATATACTGTATAAAATGACTTACCTCTTGGGTTAACCAATTCAATTCCAACTCCATCCCCTTTTTTACATTTGGAAACACCAAACTAGAGCTTCCATACTTGGTATTGTTTCATTGGTTTAGACTTAGTTTGCATGGTATGTCTTACCTTAGGAATTATCGGTTATGAGGTGGGATCAGATGATCTTATATGAGCTTCTTGCTCCATAGCATAAGGGGTGGTATTTGATTCAACATTTACAAACCCATCACTACTTGGAGGAGATACCTCTTCTTAAATTACCTCAACCTTGACATCCTCATGAGCTTGTGGCTTTACATATGGAGGTAAACATCTATCATATGAAGTGCTTTCACTTTCCAGATTGTTGGCAAGTTGACTCCCAGAGAATACATGACTTATTTTGTGTTGTCACTATGGCAACAAAGTCATATAAAGTTTCTGTCAAGTAAACTTGGAAGACAAAAATGACTAAGTATAGAAAACATGGCAGATAGAGTTAAGCAGTGATCAGCACACTAGCACATGTGCGAGAAATCAAACCAGGGTATGTGTGTTCACATATATGTTCTATGTTATGTGTACATACTAAGTCCAGACACACATGGTACAGAATGACAGTATGGATAAGTTATAGAAAGAACAGTACTACTACAGTTCAGAAGATAGAGCATGAAGCCGACTTATGTTTTTGGATCAACGTATAATATTTTGTGTGTAAAGGCTAAGCGCCTATGATAGTATGTTTGTAATCATGTCTTTATTATTGTAGTAAACACACTTAAGAAATTTTTTTTGGAAGCATTGTGTATTATGTTTTTGGGCCGACTATGGTCTTGTTTTGGGTCACGTCTATTTAGGCATATATATATATATATAAATATATATATATATAAATATATATATATATATATATATATATATATATAAATATATAAATATATATATATATATATATATATGTAATGAAAAGATATATTTGAAGTGTCAAAGAAATAAGAAGAGCAGAGCAGTGTAAAGATGTCAGCATGAGATAGAGCCCTTAAAGAAGATAAGAGCATAAACGCATAACTGAAACTGATCAGACATCCGTGTCATATACAGTAGTTCACTTTTGGATATAGTGCATATCTATTCTCAGGAAGTTGTAGCATTCTTTCTCATTGATCAGTGAGCTCTTGGACAATGAGTCCTCACCCCTAACTGGGTTGTTTGTAAAAGACTCCTAAAAGGGTCAGACCTTTAACCAAGTCATTGTACTTGCATTGTAAAAACTGCTTCTAACAGGGCAAGGAACTTTAACAGGTTCATTATACTAGTGCAATATTTGTGGGTACTAATTCCCGTCAGGGTTTTGCTCTAATCAAGGTTTCCCCATAATCATATTATGTGTTATGTGATCTTGTGTTAAGCTTCATTGGATGTATATTTGAGATTTATGTTTAAATTTCTGAAATATAATAAATAGACAAACACTGATTCACTCCCCCCCCTCTAAGTTTTTCCAATAATTTGTATCAAAGCTCTGGTCCTCTGAGAGAAAATTTTAACCACTTGAGGAGATCATGGACTCAGCAGAAGTAAAAAATCTGAAAAAGAATCTTGAAGTAGCCCTTGAAGATCTAGAAATATCTGAGAAAGAAAATGAGGAACTTAAACTAAAAGTTGATGGCTCACAAATGCTTATCAAGAAATTAAGGAAAGATCTAAAATATTTCTCTACCAATGAATTGGGAAAAATGGTCAAGAATTTGAATGAAGAGAACATGTCTTTGAAGGATAAGATAGAAGAATTGAAGGATCAGTTAACTGATATCCTAAAAACTATTGAAGAGAAGAGAAAAGAAAAGAAACAGTTAGATGAAGAACTCATGCAAGCCAATATGAAAATCTTGTAATTGGAAAACATCAAGAATAATATTGAATCTGAATTATTAGGAGCAAAAGACAAGATTGATAAACTTCACACAAGTTCTGATTTAATTCAATCATAGCTTTATGCACATAAACTAAAAGGTGATACCACTGGTATGGGATACAGTACATCTCAAATTGAGATCAATTCATCACAACAAAGAAAGCTCTAACATAATCTACAACAGAAAAGATAACTGAAACTCTTGAAGAGAATAATGCAGAACCACCAAAAGATAAGCACAAGACAGTTAACCGCACTTGCTATGCCTGTAAAAAGCATGGACACTTGGAAAGATATTGTAATAATGTAAGACCCTTTAATGGTTACTATTACTCATGTAATAAGTTTGGTCATAGGGCTATTCATTGCAGGTCAAATCAAAGAAACCAGTCATAACTGAACCAAAGGAATCAGACTCAATACAATCAAAGAAATCAACCTCAAAGAGAATTGCAGAACATTACATGTCAGATATGTAATTATAATGGACACACAACTAAGCAGTGCAACATGATGAATAAAAACATCAGACCTCCTATCATTTTTCACTCATGTGGAAATGCTGGACACATCTCAAGATTTTGCAGGTCAAGAACACAAGGACAAGAGAATCCTAAAAAGTCTCTATTTGAAGAATCAGGAGAAGTTAAGTTTGTGGAAGCTAAAGCTAACTCAGATAAAATATGGGTTGAATTATAGAAGGATAATGAAGAGAACAAGGTAGTAGATGCATCCTCAGTGGATGCACCTTCTACTTCTGAATAGTTGACCCTCATGGTCTTAGGGGGAGCTATTCTAGCTCTGAACCCCTACGTGGTTGGTATACTCACCTCCGAGTATGTACCTTTGGATTTATGTCAGTGATAATAAAAGAATGTAGTATTCATTCATGCATTATCTGTACTTCATTCTGAATAAAGTTTTAAAGTCTCAGTAAAAGTACTTATGACATTAAATGCGGAAAAACTTTGTATAAATCAGTGGATTGATTGATTACTCTCATTGTTTATATCTAAGATGATAAAACCTATAGAGAGCACATGAGAACTAAGCATCAAAAAATTCAAAGGTATCGATTTGATCAGTTGGTGAATTGTTTACAAGTTGAAACAGAACCCTAGCAGTCACGTCATTTCAAAATTCTGTGAAACCCTATTTATCCAAGTTGCAAGTAAGTATGGCAACCCCAGTTGTATTTGACATTGTTGAAAGGAAGAGATTTGTCTTTAAGAAGCATCCATTCAAATCCATACTAGATGATGTAGAGGGAGAATTTTCTAAGACTCCACTTGGAGTCGTGCATGTAGAAGGCATTCACGCATATATATATTGTAAGAAGGAAATAGTTGGAGACAACAACATAGAAACTCTTATGGGTTCAATGATGAAACCAGACTATTCATTCAAGGATGAATACGCGCATCTCACTGATAACCCTATCTTTGAGTATTCTAATGCGCACGAGTTATATGAGCCAGAATGGGTGAAGATATTACTGAGCAGGATACATGATGACCTATACTAGATTGGTGAGGTTCCTATCTGCATCACTGCAGACTTAATCCATGAATTGACTGGACTTCCTAAGACTGGACCAGTTCTTCCTACTGGAAAGGATGTTAAGAAGCAAGTTGAACAAGTTTTCTTATCTAGAAGTGATAGGCATGGTATGACAATTGATCCTATTAAGGAGGATGCTATCAGACTACTCACTATGATACTTGGATACAAGTTTCAGCAGGCAAGAAGACTAAATAGTGTGTCCACAGCAACAGTTCTGGCAGCAATAAGGATAGTGAAATACAACACTCAGTACAATCTCTGTGAACTATTGTGTGCATAGCTGATTGAAAACATCAAGGATATTAAGCATGACAAGAGCAAGATATTCATGTTTGTCTCTTTGATCATCTACTTGTACTTCCACATTGTTGGTAAAGTTGCAAATCTTTACCTAGATAGGAGTAAAGCTACTATGTCTCAGATATCACTTAAAGCTACATCAGAGAGTAGTGCAAAAGATACTATGGACATGGATATTAAGAAATTCAGGATCAAGATGCAGAAGAGGTTTAGGATACCTAAGAAGTTAGTTTAGAAATACAAAGACACCATATGCTTCATGGTGGAAACTAATTGTACTTGCATGGAGGCAGTTGATCCTAGAAAAAAATGGATTCACCCTCTCGGTTATGAAGTTGAAGAACATGTTTTGGAAGTTTATGCACAAGTCCTCCTATCTGTGCCCAAGGATCCCAATGAACCTAGATGGGGTACTTACAGAGAAAAGACAAATCAAGTTGATTCTGTCTTATACAGTGCTGACAACAAAAGGAAGGCATCAAGGATTACCTCAAATATCTTAAAATTTCATGGTGTTACACAAGAAGACCTAGATAGAGCTAGGGAAGCTAAGATAGCCAAAGAGCTTGAGAAGACTCCCACAAAAGTAAAAATTGAAAAGTCTGATGATATGCCTAAGAAGAAGAAGAAGGAGAAATCAAATGAAGATACATCTGCGCCATCAACCACCATTGATATAGAATCTTCTCCACCTTTTGTACCCGGTAAGATAACCAAAAGGAAGAAACAAGTTCCTACAAGTCATCCATCCTCAAGGACCACAAGGAGAAAGGTAAAGAACACACAAACCCCTCCTGAGGTAGGATTTAGACCTAGTCTAACTGTTTTAAAGAACATAATTGTTAATGAAGGAAGACTAGAATTTCTTAAGAATGTATATGACAAATATAAAGAGATAGACAAATTAGAGATTCATTCTATGATCATCTCTCACATGATTAAGTTCAAAAGGATAGTATTGGAACTCAAAATAGTCATACCAGACAAGGTATGGAACATACTTGATATATTAAAGAGGCAAGCAATTGAATAGGATATGAGGATAAGAGAAGAAACATTGGATATTCTTCTTCCGGTATGTTTGGTTGATGAGAAAGCCATTTTATTGGACTTAGTAAAGCCACACCTAAGAACCAAAACAAGAGTTCTCCATATCATTAATAAGGAGTATGATCTGGTTGGTGAAGAGACTCATAAAGCATTTGAGCGGGTATTTCTGGATAGACATATGTATCCATCAATGACGCCTTCAGCAAAGGTAACTCTAGTTCCTCCCAAATAGGTTACAGAACCAGTAATTCAAAATGCACCTAAGACAGGTCCATAGGTTTCAGTGTCCTCAGTCTCAATAGCCTCTGATACAAAAAAAGATTCAGGAGATACTATAGTGATTGATGATATCAAAATATCCATGACCACCTCGGACAATGATATGGACAAATTTGAAAAATAATTTAGCACTGAGGAGACAAAGGAGGTGTGCACGGATGACACATCTTTGCAACAAGATAAAGTTCCCTCTAAAGATTCAACATACTTGAATAAAGAGGAAGATAATCAAAATAATGAGACACCAGTCATGGAGATCCCAATAAAAATTGAATGCATGGATACTAGTTAGAATACCATATTCACACCATCCATTCAACCATCTACTTCATTGTTGTCAAGCTTAACTCCTCACTCAACAAGTCTGGATGCATGGGGAGAAGACGACCTGATCAAGATCAGTGTCTTAGCCATGGAAAAAGCCAAAGAGAAACAAGTTACGAGGAACCCTCTCTTCTTGGAATCAGTGAACATTCTGAATGACCTAGTGCCCGCAGACAAGAAAGTGGCTAAAATTCAGTCAGTTGATGATGTAGACAGCATCCTAACAAGCTTCAAAGCACACTTTACAAGCCTAGTAGACCCAACTACTAGAATTGCAGAAGATGAGTATAAAAAGGAATGATTGAATGAACTGATAAAGAATTTTACCTTAGATTTAAACTCATCAAAGATTGGTCAGTCTAGGTTGAAAGAGTTGGCAGCTAAAGGCAGAAATATAATAGCAAACTGCATGGACAGAGTGAAATTCACCTCTGAACATATCAAAAAGATAGAAGAGGAAGATATCTTGGTTGACAGTGTTAGAAAATTAGTTGAAACATCTATGCAAGAAATGAACATCTACAACAATATCTATCAAGGTCAGTTGGACAAGATTGAAAAGGCGAAGTTTGAGATCAATAAGATAAGAACCAGGCAGACTCAACTGAGAAATGCACTAGCTCCCTCCTTAGCAGTTCTAGATGAGAACATCAAACAGGTTGATGCCACTATTGTCACGTATGATCAAGGTCCCTACATGGATATGATAAAAATGGAGAAGCTCACATATGCTCTATACGCACATCTCTAGACAGTTGATGCAATGAAGGCATTTTGGCAGAAGGAGATAAAGTCTCTTCAGATTGTATATCTAGATGTATACATGGAGTAAGTATCTAGAGACTTACAAGTTTTTGGAAACCTTTGTCATTAATGTCAAAGGGGGAGTAATGTATATAAAGAATAAGCGTATATATCGGGAGTAGTGTATGTATATGTTAAAATGATATAATGATATACAACTCTTTTTGTGTTAAGTCAATTTTGAGTAACTTGGTCACATTCCTTTTTTGCCATTAATGAAAAAGGGGGAGATTGTTGGCAAGTTGACTCCTAGAGAATACATGACTTATTTTGTGTTTTCATTATGGCAAAAAAGTCATATAAATTTTTTGTCAAGTAAACTTGGAAGACAAAAATGACTAAGTATAGAAAACAGGGCAGACAGAGTTAAGCAGTGATCAACACACCAGCGCATGTGCGAGTGATCGAATCAGGGTATGCGTGTTCACATATATTTTCTATGTTATGTGTACATACTAAGTCTAGACATGCATGGTACAGAATGATAGTATAGATAAGTTACATCAAGAACAGTACTACTACAGTTTAGAAGACAGAGCATGAAGCCGACTTATGTTTTTGGATCAACGTATAATATTTTGTTGTGTAAAGGATAAGCGCCTATGATAGTATGTTTTTAATCATGTCTTTATTATTGTAGTAAACACACTTAAGCCAATTTGTTTGGAAGCGTTGTGTATTATGTTTTTGGGCCGACTATGGTCTTGTTTTGGGTCGCGTCTATTCAGGCATAAACATATAT
>MU223618.1:379250-392213 GCA_018584345.1 Thuja plicata | reverse complement strand
CAACAGGTCGAATCACCCAGACAGGCAGGATGAATAACTCATATTCAGTCTTGTTTGCACCTGGTGAAGAAGGACTATGTTGAAGTGTGTGGTTGATTGAGAAGGCCAAAATTAACTCATACAGGTGGCTTTAACCTTCTTTGGGCAGTGAGCCCACTATTACTCTTGACTCCTAATAGGGTCTATCCTTTAACAAGGACTATGTACAATAATGCTGTAATAAGCTCCTAACAAGGATAAATATTTTAACAAGGATACTATACTCTTAGTACATCATTTTTGGGTGCTAATTCCCACTGGGGTTTTACCTTTAATAGGGTTTCCTCAACAACAAAGGATTGTGTTATTGTGTTGGAATTTACTATGTTATCATTTGCATTATAGATTTAGTTTATAAAGTTTAAAGTTTAATAATCTGTATCACAAATGATTCACCCCCCCCGCTCAGTTGTGTTTGTGTACTATTATTCCTAACAATTGGTATCAGAGCTACCGCTCCTTAGAGAGAAAAATTAACAAATTGAGGTGATCCTAAAGATGACTTACTACAGGAAGGATAGTCCGAAATTTGATCCTATAACTTTGACAGTTGGAAGAACAAGATTACAACACATTTTCTATGTTTGGGAATCGATTACTGGATGATTACAAAAAGAAAGGAAAAGATAGCGACTAAGGATGAATTGGAGAAATCCACTGAAGATAATAAGAATCTATTTTCATGTAATATGGTTTCAAGGGAATCATTTATCAACACACTTTTTGAAGGTGAATTAATAGAAGTAAAAGACCTGGATTCTACACATGATATTTGGACATGATTGGAAACACTGTATATAGGAGATAAGTTTACTAAAGAGGAAAAGTTACAAAAATAGAAGACAAAGATGGAATCATTGAAGATGGGAGATGATGAGAAAATTAGGGCATATGCACAAAGAATTAGTGAAGTGGTTATTGACATCAGAAGATTTGGAGGCACTTACAGTGAGGAAGAAGTGACTGCAAAGATCCTCAGATCTCTGACACTAGCATACAAAAATAAAGTACAAGCTGTTGGAATTATATTGAGATGATGTAACTATTAGGAGTATTACAGTGGAGACCTATTAAGATCTACTTCATTTGAAGCTTTAGCAACACTGTTAAGTGTGCACTCTATTAAGAGATTTGGAAAGAACGGTTAAGTCCACCTTCTACAAAAGGATTTTAGATGTGATGCACTTGTTAGAATGCAACTACATAAGTCTTTGATTTGATGATAAAAGCAATCTTAAATTTCTGATAACATATCCTATAAAGCTTCATACATATTAGTAATCATCCTTCCATGATTGAATAGTACCTTTGTCTGCTCGTCGGTAGCCTCTGTGTGTTCTTGATAACTGAGATGGAATCATTGAAGATGGGAGATGATGAGAAAATTAGGGCATATGCACAAAGAATTAGTGAAGTGGTTATTGACATCAAAAGCTTTGGAGGCACTTACAGTGAGGAAGAAGTGACTGCGAAGATCCTCAGATCTCTGACACCTACATACAAAAATAAAGTACAAGCTATATAAGAGATTATACCTTTGACACCAAAATTCACTAGAGAGATGTTGATTGGAAAGCAAACTAATTTTGAGGTTGCAAAACTGGGAGATTCTTTACCTAAAGTAGAATCAACATTCAAGGTGACTATCCATAGAAACAAAAAGACCTTCTCTAGAATTGCGAGCACCGACAATAATGACTTAAGAGAAGAACTTGGAGACTATGCTGATGAATGGGAATAGATACAAGAGGAAGAAAGAAAGATATATGAAGTGGTAGTCCTTATCTCTAGAAGAGAAAAGAGAGGTAAGGGTAAATTTGAAGGCAAGTTACCTTTGAAATGTTTTTCATGTAACAAGATTGGTCATTTTGCATCTTGATGTCCTACAAGGGTTCCAAAGCACAAACCTAAGTTTTACAAATCAAAGCATTCAAAAGACAAGGAATGTTATTATGCTAGTGAAGGCATCTCTTATGATGATGTTGATTATGATGAAATTGGATTTATCTCTATTAAGGATGATGAACCTATACATGAAGAAAAAGCCTTAGTATCTCGTGTTGAAAAGAAATCTGAATGGGTTATAGATAGTGATTGTTCACATCATATGATTGGAGATAAAAATAAGTTTGTGAGTCTGAAAAGATATGATGGTGGTGTTATTAGATTTGGTGACAGCACTCCTAAGCTTATCATTGGAGTTGGATCTATTTCTCTAGATGGAAAGACCAATAATGACAATGTACTGCTTGTTGATGGACTTAAGCATAATGTATTGAGTGTTGGACAACTAGTGGACAGAGGTTATCAATTGAAATTTATTGATGGGAAATGTTCTATCACAAGTAAATCAAGAGACTTGATTTCATCTGGTACTAAATATAGAGGTAATGTATTTGAATTGAATACATTTGAAGCTTCTTTTTTTATTGCGAAGGTTGATGATAGTTGGTTATGGCATAAAAGATTTTTTCATGTTAACTTTGATAACATTGTGAAGGAAAGTGTGACAAATGATGTAAGAGATCTACCTAAGATTGTAAAACCATCTAACACTATGTGTAGAGAGTGTGTTATGGGGAAGCAGACTAGAAGCGGTTTTAAAATAAAATCTTATTTAGCAAAAGGGAAGTTGGATCTGGTACATAAGATCTATGTGGTCCTACACAAACAAGATATTATTATGTTGAAATGTACTTTATACTTTATCTTGATGAATTTTCTAGAATGATGTGGGTTACATATTTGAGAAAGAAATCTGAGGCATTTGACAAATTCAAGCTATTCAAAGCAAAAGTTGAGAATGAATCTGGTTTGAAGATAAAATGTTTGAGATCAGACAGAGGTGGATAGTTTACTTCAGATTTATTTAATACCTATTGTGAAGAGCATGGAATATCCAGATAGACATCTGTACCTAGGACACCACAACAAAATGGGATAGCAGAGCAAAGAAAAAAAACAATATTAGATGCTGCAAGAACTATGCTACTGGAAGGAAATGTATCACATGTTCATTGGAGAGAAGCTGTTGGTACTGTTGTGTACACCTTGAACATAATTCAGATTAGAGAAGGTACACGTAAGACTCGTTATGAATTATGGTTTTATCATACACCTACAGTAAAATATTTTAGAATATTTAGAAGTAAATGTTATATCAAAAGAGATGATGAGATAGGGAAGTTTGATTCTAGAAGTGATGAAGGTATTTTTATTGATTATTCTACTAAGAGAAAAACATATAAATGTTTCAATATGAGATTGAGGAAGTTGATTAAAAGCACTAATGTGAGGATAGATGAAAAGTTTTAGATTCAGGAAAGAATGTATGACTGTGGTCAGATTGCAGAGATAAAGAGGCCACTACTGAACATGCAAAACCCTTGACGATTGATGATGAGATTGAAGATGAATCAATTGAGCTTACTAAGACTCCTAAGACTCCAAGGTATGTTAAGAAGAACCATTTTTAAGATCAAATCATTGGTAATGCAAGTAAAGCAATGATGACAAGATCTAAAGTAAGAGATGAAATTTGTTTGATTTCTCAAGATGAACCAAAAACTACTATTGAAGCATGTAGAGATGAATATCGGACTAAAGCTATGTAAGAATAACTTGAATAGATAAACAAAAACAATACTTGGGAATTGGTTCGAAGACCTAAGAACAAAAATGTGATAGGAACTAAATGGGTTTTCAGAAACAAAATGGATGAGGAAGGAACAATGGTAAGAAATAAGGCTAGACTGGTTTGTAAAGGCTACTCACAACAAGAAGGCATAGACTTTGAAGAGACATTTTCTTGTGCTGCAAGGTTGGAAGCTGTGAGATTATTTCTTGCTTATACTGCACATAAAAACTTTAAAGTATATCAGATGGATGTGAAATCAACATTCTTGAATGACGATTTGGAAGAAGAAGTATACATAGAGAAACCTGATGGATTTCCTTTGATAGAAGATGAAGACATGGTTTTTAAATTGAATAAAGCATTGTATGGACTGAAACAAGCACCTAGAGCATGGTATGCAAGATTAGACAAGTATATACTTCATCTTGGTTTCAAAAAAGGTAATGCATACAATAATTTATATTTAAGAACTGGTGAAGATGGAATTTTAATCATAGAAGTTTTTGTTGATGATATAATTTTTGGAGGCAATGATAAGATGATTAACAAGTTCTCTAAAGAAATGGAAAATAAATTTGAAATGTCAATGATTGGTGAGATGAAAATTTTTCTTGGTTTAAAAATTAATCAGAGTAAGAATGGTATTTTTATATCTCAGACCAAGTATCTTAAGGAAATGTTGAAAAAGTTTGGAATGGAAGATTGTAAACCTGTTGGGACACCCATGGCGACTGGTTTCAAACTTACTTGTAATGATGAGACTCTAAGTGTTTTTCAGACAAAGTATAGATTGATGATTGGTGGTCTACAATATCTAACTCACACTAGGCCAGATATTTCCAATGCAGTTGGAATTGTGGCAAGATATCAAGAGATCCTAAAGAGACACACCTTGATATTGTGAAAAGAATTTTTAGATACTTGAAAGAAATAATAGAATATGGATTATGGTATGAAAAATTAGATGAATTTATTTTATAGGCTTACACTGATGCTGATTGGGTAGGTAATGTGGATGATAGAAAGAGTACAAGTGGTGGAGCATTTTTCCTTGGGAAAAGGATGGTTTCTTGGTTAAGTAAGAAACAAGACTGTATTGCTCAGTCTACTGCTGAATCAGAGTATGTTGCTATTGCTATAAATTGTACACAAGTTGTTTGGATGAAACAAATGTTGAAGGACATTGGATTAATTGTTAAAGAGCTAGTGGTTATCCATTGTGATAACACTAGCATGGTGAATATGTCAAAGAATCCTATAATGCATTCAAAGACTAAACATATATCTATTAAGTATCATTTCTTGAGGGACAAAGTTGCAGAGAAAGAGATTAGACTAGAGTATACTAGCACAAAGGAACATATAGCAGATATATTTACAAAATCTTTGCCAAAAGATGCTTTTGAATAACTCAGAAGCATGCTTGGGGTGAGAGCCCCTCCTAGTGGTAATTAATTGATGTAGGAATGCATCAATCTAGTGGCTTTCAGAGCTATATCATTTTTTGGACTTGATGTATGGATCTACTCCCTAGGGGGAGTGATCGCAGGAACAGTATGGAGCACATTTGGGTGATTTTGCACTTGGCTATTAGACATGAATATTTGAAAAAGCTACACCTTACAGATGATTACAGAAGAGTTATGGCACCCTTTTCCATTGTTGCCAAAGGGGGAAAGATTCTATGTGAAAATTGCTACTATTTTGGGGAGATTTGTGTTGAGGATATTGAGAAGATTGTATTGAGAGAGAGAAATTTTTGGGTTGATGGATTTTAACATATGTTTTCATCAATGCCAAAGGGGGAGATTGTTGGATGATATCAGATTTGGGTACACCTGATGTTGTTGATATTCATGTTTTATCACTGATGTCAATATATGTTTCTGTGGAGAGAGAAGACTGGTTATTTGACTGACAGATGTGTACATACACTGTATGGATGAATCAGAATGATCAAAGATAAGGATAAAAAGAAGGATGTGTGATGACCTTATGCCTAAGGTCACTTGGATTAATATTTCATATTGGTGATGATACAGATGTTTTAGTGAAGACTAGTTTATGGACTATGACAGTGATGCTTGAGAGAGCAGGTCTCTGTGTTCCAGGGTATATCTTATAGGCGAAGATGTTTTAGAGTATGCAAGCTTAAGGGATGAAAAAAGAAAGATTGAGGAATGTTCATTTTTGATTGATAGTCATGAGATGGTTGGTGATGTCAGCTATGGCATGTATTCTGGAGGAGACCTATTTGGTGGCCAACTTTAGAGATGTAGCGTGTATTATGGATTGTGAGCATGGATTGCAGATCTTGGAGTATATTTGATGTATTTTAATTGATTTTTACTTTTTTAAGGTACCTTGTGTATCTTAGCAAGGGGTTAAATAATTATTTGTATATTGGGAAAGATTAGTTGGCCAACCTAATAAATTATTGTAATAGGGTATATATGAGAGATCTTTTCTTTTGAAAAGAAATGATAGAGGAATGATGAGAAGGTAATTGAAAGAAAAAGAAGTGTGGAAGCTACAAAGCTTGATTGGCTGCTGGTTTTAGAACAAAGTTTGTGATTAGAATACTTCATTGGAACTGACCAAGCAAAGACAGTTACTATTAGACAGTTCACTAGATTGTATATTTTAGATATACACTTGTTCAGATTGTAAATCCTTGAGGGTGGATTTAACCTTCTTTGGTAAGTGTGCCTAGGAAGTGATCCCATTGTTACTCTTGAATCTTAATAGGGTCTTTCCTTTAACAAGGACTATGTACTGTAATGTTGTAATTGTTGGAATAATGGAAGGGTGTGTACTGAGAGGGGAGGGGTGAATTTGTACCCTTAAACACTTATATACTTTAAACCTTAGTAACCATTGCTTGCATAAATGACCATTGTATCTTTTGTACTTCATGCATGTAATATCATAACATACATGTAAGTTCATGTGAACAAAGATAGAAACATTCATGAAACTCATTTACACATGACACAAGAATTGATAACGCAGAAAACCCCTGTTAGAAGGTAAAAACTATGGTGGGGATGAAACCACAAAGCTTCACTATCTGCAGAATGGAAGGTGTGGGTTAAGGCTACAAGTTGTGATCACTTCTGATGATCTTAGCCTGTTAGGAGTAACATGTTAGACATTTTAAGTATACTCAGTTAATATATTTCAATAACACAATGTATATGTGCACTCGGTTAAGAGATTTACATAAATATTGTTAAGTCTGCCTTCTTGAAGGATTTCTTTTGTTTGACCTCATAGCTTGTAATATTGAATTTCTGATTACAGATCCATTAATTTTGCAAAATCAATATCACCTTTTTATAATGGATAATACCTCTATTCTACTCGGTATCCTTGAATGTAGTTCTTCATAACTGAATTCTTCTTTATCTATCCTTCTGCATGAAAACCTCTGTCTGATCCATAGAAATCCTTGTGCAGCTACAATAATCATGTTCTTGATTGATTATAAATCTATATATACAATGTATTGAACTAATTAGGTTTCACACTTTTCTTGAGTAACTCTAAGATCAAAGGTTTACAACTTGACCTCGATCTCCTAGTTTGCATGAATACAATCATTTAAAATAATTAAATCCATCATTTACGCTTTTCTTGATACTCAAGAAATAGTTGTCTAGCTAAGAAAAAAGATAATTTAAAGACTAAAGTGCTTTAGTGACATGTAGCTCAGATTCTCTTTTCTTGGTGTTAAAACTATCTCTCGATTAGACTGGTACTCGGTGATGTCTCTGCTTGGTTATGTCTTAGTATAATGATGATCGGTTATGTTTTTGTCTCGGTTGATCTACTGCTTGGTTTTTATTTTGTGCTCGGTGATCAAAATATTTTGGTGACCACTGTGCTCAATGATAACTATGCTCTGTGATCATTGTCATTTGGTGAATGTTGACCGACTGACCAAAATTGTCTGCTTGTATACTAATGACAACTTCTAATCCTTTAAGGATTATTAGTAATAAGCTCCTAATAGGGATAAATATTTTAACAGGGATACTATACTCTCAGTACATCATTTGTGGGTGCCAATTCCCATCGGGATTTTACCTTTAATAGGGTTTCCTTGACAAAAAAGGATTGTGTTATTATGTTGGCATTTACTGTGTTATCATTTGCATTGTGGATTTGGTTTATAAATTTTAAAGTTTA
Source organism: Thuja plicata (assembly GCA_018584345.1). NCBI lineage: Eukaryota > Viridiplantae > Streptophyta > Pinopsida > Cupressales > Cupressaceae > Thuja > Thuja plicata. The sequence goes on along the minus strand of MU223618.1, from coordinate 384,346 downwards.
ATAATTTGTATCACAAGTGATTCACCCCCCTCTCAGTTGTCCTTGTGGACTGTTATTCCTAACATAACCACACAAAACCAATATATTTAGATCAACATCTTTCCCTAAGTTTCACAAATTATTGGTCAATGTTTGATAAAAATCCTAAAATACTTCTTCATTATGACTAAATTCCTGTAATCCTTGCACAAGACTTCGATCTTTGTCTTGCCTTTCTTGAACATTAAATAAAAAAATCTTATCCAATTTGTAAACCCCCAAATTTGGTTGCATGAAAAGTATCTCATTTTGAGTATTATAGTTTGTAAATATCTTTTTAAACTTAGGCTCTGCATCAATCTTAATATGATTATTCAACCCTCTCCAAGGAAGTCATAGTTGTGTGAAATCAGTGGAAAACCAACCTCTAAAGCACTTAGTCCATTCTCTACTAAGTAGCATGCCATATATTGTTGGCATTTGATGAAGATGATCTGATTTTTTATCAGGTGTGTGTACTATGGTGTTGTCATTACTAGAAACATGATCTACCTAAAGGTATGTGATCACATTTACCGGGCAAGACATTGTACAAAGAAAAAACAAATGGATTTGGAGTTAGATATATAGTTAAGGTGTGTGATCATACACTTAACATCTACAGAGGCATATACTACTACATATATGATCACATAAGTTAGTTTGAAGATTGGAGCAAGTTATTGATGATTTAAGTGACACTAGCAGAAGAACAGAGGACAACCAAAGTTTATTTGGTTAGAGCGGCTAATTGGTAAATTTAATGTTAGAAATGTTTGATTTATAAATTGATTAATGTTGTGTTGAATTTATTGAGTTGACCAATGCATTTTGGCACGATCATATTTGATTTTTATGCCAGTGAGAAACATTTTTTCTGCAAAAGGTCAACTTTTAAAAAAGTTATTATAAAAGAAGGATGAAATTGAGATTTAGGGTTAATGAGGTGATGTTTAGAAGATGTGATAAGAGATTGTGATTGTATGAAGCTGTTGGATGTTAGAGGAGGCACAATGAGCTGAATTGAAGTGGATCTATCAGACATGAAGTGTAATTTTTAGATCATTTTTTCTTGGGTATTTATCAAGGCAAGCCCCAACAGGTTTGCAACTTAAATCCTTTAACAAGGTCACTCCTAATAGGGTGAGAAAGATATTTAAAAAATTCTAAAGTTTAAATCCTCTAATAAGGTAACTCTCAGAAGGAGTTTCAAATCCTTTAACAAGGTAGTTCTTAATATGACTTTCATTATCTTCTAACCAGGCTAAAGATACTCTTAACAAGGTATGCTCTTAACAGGGTGTTTGTAATTCCTCCTAACAGGGTAGATTTATTTGGTGCACTACTAAAATTTTTGGGTATCATCTCACATGTGGTTTTACTTTTAGATTCTTCCACGAGAAAAATCTTGTGTGTTGAGTCTATATTGGCTTAATGTGTTACTTGTTAAGTTGCTACATAGTATTTTCATTTTCATGTTAGGTATTATAAAATCTATTAAAGAAGAGTTTCAAATTTGTGGTTACACTGATTCACCCCCCTTTCAGTGCCTTTAAAGAATAACAATTCATATTAGAGCCTAATTCCCTTGAAGAAGCCTAACAACTTGGGTAGGATCCTTAAGAAAGTTTGGAGGGTCTGTTGAAGCACATGAGGCAACTCAAAGAAGATGAATTGCTCATTGAAGAATTGAAGAAAAATTTGAAGAAATCAAGAGCCAAAAGACAAGATCTTGTTGAGAAATTAACTTAGACTCAAGACTACATTGATAAATTTTCTGAACAAAGTGGATCTGATGAATCTAAAACACCCTTGGAAGAACTGTCACAAGAGAATGAGAAGCTACGTAAGGAAAATAAGAACATCAAGAGAGAACTGGAAGATTTGTCAATCAAGATGGGTGAAGAAATGGAAGCAATGAAGGCAACATAAGAATCAAAGACAATTGCAGAAGAAGCCCAAAAAGAAAAAGATAAATCCCTAAAAGCTAAGGTAGGTGATCTTTTCAAATCAGAACAAGAGGTTGGTACATTTCATGCATATTTGCATGAGACAAATGAAAATATACAAGAGACTATTGAAGGGAAAGAAGAAGCCCTAAGGCAAAATGAGAATCTGAGAAATGAGAATGAAAAAATGGAAGAAGAATTGAAGAATGCTAATGATCTGTAAAACAAATTCAATGAGAGCACTGAAAAAATTGATGAGAAGATAAGGAATCAAAGAAGGAACAAAGAGACAAAAATCCTTGGATACATCGGAAATACTACTTTTAAAGTTGGTGAATCTTCTGGAACAAATAAGATCAAGCAAGAAGGAAAGTATCCACCAAAGGTAACACAAATAAATTATGGTAAGAAAGCTTACAAACCTGTGTGTTTTAATTGTCATAAGGTAGGTCATACTAAAAATGTATGTAGGAGCATGTCTGGAAATATTACTAGCACTTTCGATGGATATTTCTACAACTGCAATAAGCATCGACATATTGCTTATGATTGTAGATCAAGATCTAGAAATAGATCTAGTAGCTTTGATGATTACTGTTACAAATGCAACAAATATGGTCAAAAATATGATTAGTGCAGGTCAAGATTTATCAATCAAAGGTCACCTCTGAACCAGGAAAGCCCTTACTAAAGGGAGAGGCAATTTGATGTCACATTCTCAATCTATGGTAACTATGGACACATGAATTTAAATTGTAGAATAAGGACTACAAGAGGTAATGATGGACCATGGAGAACAACTGATATGATATGCTTTCATTGTCACAAGATTGGACATCTAGCAAGGAATTGTAGGTTAAGGAGCCAATTGGTAAACCAGTCAAGCAATTAGAAAGAGAAGCACATTGTAAATGTAGAAGAATTCAGGAAAGATATGAAGAAGACTTGGAAGAAGAAGGAAGACAGTAAGACATTAGGGGTGTCATGCCAAAAATTTAACACCAAAAACACACTAACAACTCTTTTTTTTAACATGTTAAATTAACTAAGGTTGCAATTGCCTAGGTTCAAGTGTTTACTAAGTTCTTTTCTAGTTTACAACATCGATATAATAGATATAATTTTAATAGGTATGAAATTGACTAAGGTCAAGGGGGATCATGAAAATTGTCAACATCCCTCGATACGAACACTAGAAGAAGTTATAGTCGAGTTTAAAATGGTTTAATTAATCTAATTGGGTTCATTACTCAAAATAAATTTGTTAATGAGGTACATCTTGTATCGATTTCATATTACATTAATTAAGCCCCCCTTATACTAGGGATAAGCATTGCATTAAACGAAGTGATCAATATTTACGTATTTAATTATCTCCAATTAAATTAACTTTAAATTATCATTTAAAAAAGTTGAATAATTTTTTATTAAGTTACTATATCTAATTAGGTTCCGCTTACCCCTGAGCCAATCCTCGTTTAAACATAATTTTCATGTCTATTTAACATATTACAGACATAACATTGTTATTACCCCAATTTAATCAAACTATTAATGATTACTAAAAGTCTTCGTCAATTAATTACTAAAATTCTCCATCAATTAATCAATCTTGTTTAAATTTACCTTAAGTGTTCACAAATTATAAAGTCATTAACAATTAATTCGTCCATCATGAATTAAATTTCCTTTAATTTAATATTCAAAGTTTATTTTTCTTTATAATCCTACTATAGTCATTAATAAAAATTAAACTATAAACCCCACTTATAGGCTATAGTTGAAAGGGCCCTATAATTTAATTGCTTTTACGAACCCCATGAGAGGTTAAAATAAATTTTAAAATTTAAAAGGCAATTTCTCTCTTAAGGCAAAAGTCAACTCCTACATAACTTAGAATGAAAAAGGTTTTGGATTTAATTTTGAAAATTCTCTATTTCTACAATTTAAACCTAACCCTAACTTCTTCTTTTGTTTTCTCTCATCTCTTCCATTTTTGAAACCCTAACTTGTTTTTTTTTTCCCTCATATATATTGTATATGAGGAATTCTTCAAAATATGTTGGGATCAACTAGTGTAAACATGCAAACATTAGTGGGTTAGAACACAAAGATATCAAAACATCTAATAACTTGAAAACAACAAGAAATCTTACATAACATCAGATTAAGCATAAACCAAGTTTTTGCACCCTATTTAGGCTTGTTCGATTTGCTTATAAAAGGAAATGTGGATATGCTCTCTCTCAAAAACACAAATGGAAAATCCCCAAATGATAATGCTTGTTTGATGTGGATGAAAAACTAGAATGCAAAGCTAATGGATAATGAAATAGCTCAATAACTAGCATGAAGAAGCTATCTCAAGCTTTCCATAATGATAAAATGGAAATGAAATGATAAACTAAGATAGTATGCAAGATGCAAACAAGATTCATTTACCAAGATACCCTAACATATGATATCTAAATAGATTAACAAAAAAAATAAGAAAATCAAAGAAAACTATGAGATTCTAGAGCTAAAATAACATGATAATTATGCAAAAATGAGAGATGAAATGCAAGAGGAGAAGGCCTCTATTTATAGACTTTTGGAGCAAGGAGAGAGGCTTGGATGAGGTGGCACCTATGTGGAATCCACATAGGAGCCACATAAGGGACACACAAACTTGGATGAGAGGTAAAATTTAGCATTAAATTCTTTGTGAGGCTATAGGTTGCTCACATATGTGTGAGCAACCTTGGAGAAAGGAGTGGGAGACAAGGTTGTAAGAGAATTTAAGAGAGTTGGGTGGCTCTCTTGGGAAGAGTTGCTCACACATGTGTGAGCACTCTATTAGGACTAAAAAGTTAGGAATCACCTTTTAAGTAGAATTAGTGTGTGCTTAAATGGGGGAGTAGTTTTATTTAAGAGGGATAGGTAGGGTAGGGTAGGAGTAGAGTAGGCTTATAGATAGGATTAATAGGTCTTTAGGCTAGGCTTAGATTAAATATTCAAGTTAGTGTGTGTGTGTGTATTTGGGTACCTGTCAGATCAACACAAACACTTCAATAGATCGTTATATTAGCAACATGGGGTTAGTGAAAAACATGAAAAACATAGGAAACCCACTAAAATCGATCTATT
>MU223618.1:345195-360800 GCA_018584345.1 Thuja plicata | reverse complement strand
GTTACAAGAAAAGAAGAAAATGGAGACAGAAGGAAAATGCTCTCAGAATGTGAAAAATGCATAAGAGATTGACGAAAAAGTACAAAGCTCAACCTTATAAAAGGTGAGAAAGAAACCCTAAAGGAAACTAGGTTGCACATTATTAATTAATAATTAATTAATAATGTACCTAAGTGAAGCTTAAGTAACTAGAGTAATATGAACTTATATAATTAAATCGATATGATTTAATTAATAAGTATAAAGTAATAATACTCTAACAGTTTCTTCCTCAGAACATCATGATTGGCTTCTCTGCTTCCAGTGGTAGAATTTCAAGCGAGACTCATATCATCTACTCTTGGATCTTTTCTTCTAAATATCCATGGAAACCCAACAGTCATCCTGAATGTTCTGAAAGCTCATCAACTAAAGTAATTTTCTTGTACATCATAGCCTGCATGGCGGTGCTAATGATCGATGGTTTTACAATGTTCTTAGCCCAAAGATGGTGTCTTAGCACCAGAAATGGTAACAAACATGTAAAAAAAAGAAAGCAAAGAACTGGACAAGTGCTTCGGTCAAGGTTTGCGGAAGTTCTCCTACTCTGAGCTCTGTGCTACAACAAAAAACTTCAGCAATACTAAAATTCTGGGAAAAGGAGGATTCAGATGAGTGTACAGAGGCACTTTGCCCAAATCAAGCAAGCTCATGACCATGAAAAGAATATGTGAAGGCTCCAAACAAGGAAAAAAAGAATACATTTCAGAGGTGAGTTGTTCTTCATGGAGATAGAGAACAACAAAAGCTATGTCACAAGCTATACTGTACCTTTGATCCCAGTTCAAATCACCTCTCCTCTGCTTGCCAAATAAATATTTCTCCAGACTCCCCTTTGGAAGAAATTCATAGACGAGAAGCAGTTGACCCCTTTCATGGCACCATCCGTAGAGCTGCACAAGCTCTTACATTTGCACATTGCATTGTGCTTGTTTTGTTTCCATGAAGTGATCAATATTGACGTATTTATTTCTCCAATTAAATTAACTTTAAATTCCAATTTTATAGAGTTTAATGGAAAATTTATTAAGTTACTATATCTAATTAGGTTACACTTACCCCTAAGCCAATCCTCGTTTAAACGTAATTTTCATGTCTATTTAATTTATTAAAGACATAACACTGTTATTACCCCAATTTAATTAAACTATTAATGACTACTAAAAGTCTCCATCAATTAACTAATTTTTTTAACATTTTTACTATACAACTCCTTTAATTATTACATAAATGATAGAACTTCTTTATACAATAAATCAAGATTCATTCTTGTTTAAATTAACCTTAAGTGTTCACAAATTATATGTATGTATGTGTATAAATATATATGTATATATAAGTATATATATATTTATATATTTATATATATTAATGTTTAAATGAAAGTGTATAAATATACCTCTATATGTGTGTGTGTGTGTGTGTGTGTTTATATATATATATATATATATATATATATATGAGAATATAGATATATGGAAGACAAGGAGTGTTAAGATTTAGTTAGTAACCAATTAAACAATCAAATACAAAGATTGAATCACTTCACCTAATATAAACATATTTCTTCTGGAAATTTCCATTGTACTACAAGTTACTAGGAATTTTCTTAATGTGTTTATGCATTTAATGCCAATCACTTACTTTGTTTTTTGGGAGGACCTATCACCTACCTAAAAGATGATCAGTGTTCAACCTTTTCATTAACAAATATACTTCTTAATAATATTACTATATTTGTATATAACATTTTGGGCTTCTAAGAAGCAATTTACATCTTACAAAAAACCTTTAATATCCTATATTCATGTCGGCATCCAGAATATAAAGAGTCTTAGAATCCCTATTTTGTCATAATGGAATACCTATTCTTACCTATTGATTTAATGACTACCCATATGCATTCTGCTGAGAAAAAAACAAAAAGATACCTATGGTACATTGTCTATTGGATATAGTGCTTAATATTTCTGCAGCTCTTGGCAGCTCCATGCTTCATCTTTCTTTCTGATAATGACAATGGAGTAATCTTTAGGCGCTGCATTTTTGGAATGCCGAGAGTATTTCTTCACTTCATTGGCTATGATATGAATATTTTCCCTTTCTTCTTTATCCATTTCTTCCGGAATGTCATATCCTTCAGCTCTCCAGTAGTCTAACAACCATTCCATCTCCATTTCTTCTTTAATTAGTTCTTTGTACATAAAATCCAAGTTTCTAGACATTTCAGGCCATAATTCATCAAAATGTCTTTCAGCTTTAAACGTTATCATAGGCATTCGCTGAGAATTTGGGATTACCTTGAGATTCTCAATCTCTGTCTTCATTGTGATATCTGGGTATGGAATTTTCAGTTGATTTTCTATACTATGAATCATTTTTCTAGCCCTCCCAATAGATCCTTCTCAAAGATAATCTTCGCTATTTTGATGATCTCTTCTTTCTTATGACCAACAAAGGCAGAAAGAGAAAAAATGTGACCCACAATATTCCCATTTGTTCTAAAAGAGAACACATTATTGAAGTGGTGATCTCCTAGCCCTTTCTCTAGTGCCCTTCTTGTAGAATCAGAGAGTGGGTTTAACATTAGATTCCACCATTTTGGTTTTATCACTCCCCTAAATGCCATAGCATGATAGTCATGAAAAACAAAGGTAATAAGCCTAGATTTCATCTTTTGTTCTATAATTTAGTCACTTCTTACAAGGTTCTCAACTCTGATTTCATAAATATGTTGAAGCCTCCGCATATAGATAATCATTTGTGTAAATGTATTTAATGACATCTATATTTATTACACTTACATCCTACTCTCCACGATCTTTTAGGATTGCATACGTAATGATCATTATTATACCACACTTCAATATTAATTATTGATAGCTAGGATCCACGTTTTATTTTGTAAAATTTATAGTTACCTACCCATGACATGATGAAAATCTTAAGCCATTTGGCTTACATAAAGTCCTTAATGGTTCGATAGGTTGTACTTATTAATTCCTTTTAAGATCAGGTCTAGGATTGTAATGTTAGAATTTGATTTCTTGATCTATGCAAGATTAAATACTTGTCAAGTAGGGGTTCAGGGTTTAGATTAATGATGAGAAAATCGTGTCATGATAGAGGTAAGACAGATGGTATAGAAGATACCCTGAATTCGGAGGATCCCAGTTTTCTTAAGTAATAATTTATTGTTGTCCTTACCCATTCTGAAATCATATATCCCAATAATTGCTGTTAGAATATAATTAATAGGGAGAGACTCAAATCTTTTGTAAATTAATAAGGGAGATGAGTCCAGATTTCCTTCTCTTCAAACATCAAATTAATTTAGGACTTTATAGGTTACCTTCTAATCTTCTATATATGAACAGACAAAATAATGTAAGAAACAAAGAGATGTATGTATATATAATATATATGTATATATATGAATATAAATATGATAGTGTTTTAAAAGGACTTTCCATATCACAAATAAACAAAAATATGGAACGTCAAGGAGACTTCTTAACTTTCCATATACCTTGAAAACCTTTAATCTTATTTCCTATAATAATAGATTGATATGCTTGTTTTTTTTTTCTAAATTACGTATAAATGACTTCTTCATTTCTCCCATCTACTCCTTTATTATCCTTCCCTAAAGAAATGATTGATAGTATAATGATTAAAAAAGGATAATAAATTCATCCCTCTCTTTACTAATCCATTCAATCTCCAATTTTGGGTATTTCCTATTCTAAAAGCATTTATGATTAGAGTTGAGTCGCCTTCTATTTCAATCTTGTCTAATTTTAATTTTTTACACAACAATAATTCTTCTACAAGAGCATTACACTATGCTATATTATTAGTAGCAATTCCTAAGTTAAAATATTTATATGCAGTCAATTTTCCTATCGAAACATGAATACAACATCCTATCCCGGTCTTACTTGGGTTACCTTTTGAAGCACCATCAAAGTTGAGTTTGTACCAACCACTAGATGGGGGTTTCCAGACACATTGATGCCTAAGATCTTCCTTATCTACTCCTTGCTGGCCTACAAAGGGAGGAATTTTAATACCATACCATATTTTCCTTAATTTCTCATCTTCTAGAGTAAACTTCAAATCCCTTCTTCCAATCATGTTCTGATTATTAACTACTTTCACTATGCATGCTTCTATTTTGTTTAAGAGTTGATCTTGATCAAGTTTCTTATCTTTGAAAATCCTTCTATTCCTCTGCTTCCAAAGTTCCCATATCGTTATGGAAGGGGAAATCACCCAGATCTTCCCAAATAGGCCATAGTCCATTTTTCTAGGCCAACATTTAAGGAGGTCTACCAAATTGTTAGGAAAGGAAGTTTTCTAGTTTAATTTGTTAGCTAACCATTTCTAGCAATAATATGTAAAATCACAGTTTGTAAAAAGATGATTAATAGTTTCACACTCTTTTTCACATAATACACATCTCGATGGTTCCTGAAAACAAATTTTCTGGAACCATTCAGAAGTTAGAATTCTATATTGGGCAGCTGCCCCTGTGAACATGCCACCTTTTGGAAGACAACTTTTGGTCTAGCATAGATAAATTGGTAGCATTATTTGGTTATGTGCTAAATTGGATATGGTTTCATACCCAGCTTTAGTATTATACTCTCCACACTTAGACTTGGCCCAAATAATTCTATCTGCATCAGTAGAGGGATTAAGTTTCCTATTTTTTAAGTATTCTTCTAAAGCTATCCTAAAAGCTCTAGGAAATCCTAAATTATCAAAGGATTTCAAGCTCCATCCTAGAGTCGGGTTGTTATCTACAACTTCTATGTAATCCTTAACATATATACCCCTATTAATTTTAATGTGTTCTATGGTTGGATCATTATTAAGGAGGTTATTAAGATGAGGGAAGGCATTCCATGAGTCTTCCCAAAAGAGAGCATTCCTCCCATTGCCTATATCCCAGGAAATATTATCAGTGATGACATTTCTGCACTCTAGTACAAAATTCTAGATTCTCAAGCCTTTTGGAGGTTGGCTATGTCTAAAGATACTTAAGTTGTCACTACCATCTAAGTATTTGCATCTCATAATTTTAACCCATTCAGCCTCTGGGTCTTTATACATCTTCCAGACCAGTTTTGCACCTAGTGCTATATTCTGTTGTTTTATGTATTTAATATTCAAACCACCTTCCTCCTTAGGTTTACATATCTTGTCCGAGACAATCATTGCTAGTATTTTCTTATCGTTAGAACCTTGCTAGAAAAGTTTCCTTAATTTCTTGTTAATTTCTTTTTCTATGCCTTTGGGTAAACTGAGACACGTCATTTGATATAAAGGAATAGCAGAAAGAACAGACTTAATCATCATTGTTTTGCCTGCATTAGTAAGTCAATTACCTTTCCATGATTCTGCCTTTTTGTCAATATTTTTTAGCACTCTATCCCATAGGTTAGTAGATCTATTACCTTTATCTAGAGGAAGCCCTAAATATTTGCATGGTAACTTATCTGTATTGAATTCTAAGATTCTGCATATATTGCTTTGTAAGCATTCTGGCATATTTAAAAGTAAATTTCAGATTTATCTTTGTTTATTTGTTTCCTTGAAGCTTTGGAATATAGGTTAAGGACATTTTTAATTGATTTAGCTTCTGATATAGTTGCTTTTCCAAAAGAAGGTTATCATCGACAAATTGTTGATGAGTGCATGCATCAAGTCCTTCTGTGATTTTAATTCCTAAAATTAGATTTTCAGATTTGGCCTTGGATAAGGTTCTACCTAGAGCTTCTTCCATGGTGATAAAAAGAAAGGGTGATAAAGGGTCACCTTGTCTAATGCCTTATGAAATATTGAAGAAGCCAGCTAGATTGCCATTTACCATAATTGACAACTTGGGTCCAGAGCTACATTCAAAAATAAAATTAATCCATTGTTTGGAGAAACCAAAGGATTCTAAACATTTACATAAAAATCTCCAATCTACCTTATCATAATATTTCTTGATATCTAATTTAATTAACATGCTAGGAGAATGATTAGTATGGATAGTATGAATAGCTTCTAGTGTGATGATAACTCCATATAAAATAGATCTCCTAGGAACAAAACTAGATTGTTCATCAGAGATGAGGAGAGGAAGGAGATTTTTCAACCTATTAGCTATAGTCTTGGTTAATAACTTCTATAACGTATTGCAAAGAGATATGGGTCTATAGTCATCAAAGCCCTCATGTTTTAAGTTTTTGAGGATTAAATCTATGAACGTATTATTAATTTCTTGGAGAATTTTGCCTGAGTTTCTCATACCTTCTAGGGCTTCCACAACCTCATCACCAATAAAGTTCTAACATTGTTGGTAAAAAAAGGTAAGGAACCCATCTGGTCCAGGTGACTTATCTGAATGGAGGTGTTTTAATGCAATTTCTACTTCCTCTTTAGTAAATCTAGCATTGAGCATTTTATTATGATCATTAGTAATTATACAAGGAATATTGCCCAGTATATCATTTTGAGCTATTCTATCTGAGCCAGCCATGTTATTCAAGATATTCTCAAAGTGTTCAATAGCTTCTAACACTATATTTTTAGGGTCTACAATTGTCGTCCCATAAATTTTCTTAATGTTAGTGATTTTATTAAAATTACGTTTAGCTTTAGAACTGTTGTGAAAAAAATTAGAGTTTGTATCTCCTTCTGCTAACCATACTTCCCTGGATCATTGTTTCCAATAAGATTCTTCTTTAGCCAATGTATCTTCATAGTCATTTAACAATTCTTTCTCTTTGGTATAAGTCTTAGTGTTCATTCCTTCTCTGATAATTTCTTCATTTAGTTCTTTTATCTCTTTCTCTATCATTTTTTTGGAATCAAATATATTGCCAAAATGTTCTTTGTTCCACTCAATTAATCGTTGTTTAATATGTTTAAATTTTTAATTTAATATACACATTTTTGAACCTTTGAAATTTTTTTCATTCCACCATTCTTCAATCCTAAGCAAGCACTTTTCATCTTTAAGCCACATCTTTTCAAATTTGAAGGGATTCTTTTTAGGCATAATGTCTTCTTCCAAGATTAGGCTTATTGTAAAATGATTGGATCCAGAATGTGCTATAATATTTTACTTAAAGCTTAGGTTAAATCTAGATAAGTTACCAATGTAAAAAAAAAAAACTATCTAATTTTCCTATAATAAGTTGAGTATCTACTCTTTAGTTTGACCAAGTAAATGTTCCGTTGTCCATGGGTATATCCATACCATTAATTAATTGTATCCATTCTTTAAATTCTATTATTGTCTGAGTGGTCTTCTTAGATCATCCAAATTTTTCTTTAATATCTAAGATAGCATTGAAATCCCCACCCATGAAGAAATTTGTATTTGGTAAGCTATTGAGAAGATTCTCAATCTCTTTCTAGACTATCCTTTTATCCTGAAGGAATTTAGGACCATATATTTTAGTTATGATAAATTCCAGATTAGTTTTAAAGTTGTTGATCTTAGCTGTCGTCTAATGAGAATTAGAGGCAATGAGCTCTAGCAAGATAAACCTAGGATTCCAAATAAAGGCTAATCCTCTTCAAGCTCCTTCTAAATCTACGCCTTTAACTTTCCATATTCCTAATTTATTACTCAGATTATCATATCCATCTTGCCCTAATTTAGATTCTTGAATTAAAAAAAGAGGTGCTTCTAAAGATGATAAGCTTCTCTTTAAAAGTCATTGTTTTTTAGGGGCATTTAATCCCCTAACATTCCATGATATGATTAAGGTACTTCCCCTTCCTTGCATTCAGAATTGAAGTAATTTTGACTTGGCCTGAAGCTGGTCTGTCTTTTTGTCTTAATTCTACAAAGGATTTCCTACCTATTTTGAGAGATTGTTTTGGGAAATCTTGGGAAATTTTACCAGTAACAGGGGTGAATAAACCTAACTTCCTATCCTTACTTGATTCATGATCAAAATTCATAAGTGGGATATCTGTTTCTTCTTCTAGACTCATTGATTCTATAACTTTTAATAATAATAGATCCTCTAAATCCTGATTTAAACCTAGGAAGTCATTAATTTCCTCTTCCTCCTCGTTACTAATGTTTTCATTTATGGTATCCCTTGAGCATGTGTTTAGTGCACTATTGTTCTAAATATTATAGTTACCATACCTATCTAAATCCTCTGAATTGGGGCTTATAATGTTTATGGGTAATGGTTTTTGATAAATATCATTGTGTTCCTTATACCATCCTTTATTTATAGTACAATGTTCGTGATTGTCATTCTCAATATTTTTGTCTGTAGTTGAGGAGAAGATTGTTGCCTCAAATATTTCCTTATTTGGTGATGTTGCTACATCTTTATTGTGTTGATAGATTAACAATTCAAAGAATGTTATCATGTTATCTAATTTCATTATTTCTTTAATCAGTATGTTTTTCCATCTATTTTTTATTAAGTAAAACATGTTTTACAGGATTCTTGAAACCCGAAACATAGTTAAAAAAGCGTTAAGCCAAATCTAAAACTAAACAAAGAAAAAAGGCAGAACAAACCAACAGAGTCCAGAGCAAAAAAAATCAACTTCTACAAAAGCAAATAAAATAGGGTGAGCACAAAAGACCAGGGACCCTCCTGATAAGTCCACCATCAATGTGGCCACCTTGGCCTCGAGCAACTCGATGTTGGCAAAATAATCCTTGATCTTTTGGAGATCCAGCGCCATATCCTTGTCCTTAATCTTCTTGGTTTTGGCTTTGGTTCTCTTGTCGGGACCCTAATCAGTGTTCTGTTCAGTCTCTACTTCCATGTTGGCTGCCTCCAGCCCATCTAATTTTTCCTCCAGCTTCTCCATGATCATGTTGGTGTGCTCTTTGGATGCTTTAAGGATATTATAGCTTTTCTCCGCTATATTCTTTAGGGTAGCTTCTACTCTAGTCATGTTATCGTCCATCTTTTGCACTCTGCAGCTTAGATTCTCCTAATCCTTTGTTTTATTGTCATTTTTAGCCTTTTCCTTGCCATTAACCCTTTTTCCGTCTGTTGGTTTCTTCTATATCACTGGTTTCATCATCAGATGAAAGCGAAAAAACAACATTCTCCAAGGTCATATCAGAACTAGTTTCATTACTAGGTTATTAGTAGTAGCTTTCTATTTTTTGGGGAGGGTAGTTCTTGATGCTCTTTTATTTAATGAATGGATTTTCATTTCCGGGGTGCATTTCCTGTATTTATATCCTCCTTATTTCTTGGTTCAAGTTCCTCCATATCAAATGGTTTTGATGATGGAAATATACTATTGTCTGCTTCAAGCTTATTGTTCTCACTAATGATTTCTAACAATATCGATGATTTATACTTCCAGGTTCTTTAAGGTCATCTCCTTTTAGGATCACAGAGTTACCAAATTCTATCATAATCTTCCCGTCGTGCTGAGGGGAGTTATTTGTAAAATAGAAGCCTCCTATATCCAGATTAAAAGATATACTAGGAATAGATTCTTTGGAAATTGGGAAACTAGGGTAATCACGAATTTCCTGTCTTCATTACTCTTCAAGTAATGAAGAGGATATATTTGAAGTAGGGAGTGGTTTTGGATTTTGATCAATGAAAGTTTGAAGGTTTGTTGTATTTCCCATTGTTCTTTGTTCCACTTTCATGTGAGAAATGATAATAATTTTGTTTTCTATATTACCATTGAAATATTCTGGGTGTAAATTATAAGTAGTTTTATTAGTAATAAATTTAATATGTTTAAGAGCTTCTGGTAGTAGACCTATAGAGTTGATTAAAATTTTAACCTCCGAAGATTTAACAAAGTCCGCTTCTAAGCCTATGATTCCACCAAGACCATCCCCTAGTTGTTTAATATTATGATTGTGGATTAATTCTACAGGCATATTTAGAATCTTAATCCATTTAGGGGTTTTTATGTTGTTGAACAGTTTAGGGTTAAATTTAGGTTCCCATTTAAAAAACTTAATAGAATGCCCTAAATAGAAAATTTGAGCTTCTGACAATAACTTTTGTCTAATAAATAAATCTCTACATTCCAAATAAAAACAATTATCATTGAGTACTGACTTGCATTCCAAGATAAAAACAATTATCATTAAGTACTGTAATACTTACCTGTGTTCTAAGGGATTCGGGAAACCAATCCTTAATACCAAAAAAAGGCAGAACTAGAGCCAAACCATTTTCCGTATTGCCCGAAGGAATTACAGTGATTCCATAATCCATCGGTAAAAATCTGATTACCTCAAATGGAAATTTCTACCTTTTTATCATTAGAGCTAGGGTTACGGTAATTCTTAATTCTGCGATGTGGCGGACAATACACATTGAAGCTTTTGGTGTTCCTCATTTGGATGTCATTTGATTGTATATCAATGGATTTTGGAATCTTCTCCTGTGAGAGTACCCTAGGGGTCACCCTAGGGGAAAAAGAAATTACGCCTCAAATCGATTGAAAGTAGAGGCCACCGAGGATTTCGATGGTTTTTGCTAAAAACCATGACGAGTGTCGGAGACCTTCCATTCACTATCCTTTCTGCCATGATTATCCTTCAGTAATGGTATATAGGACTCGATCTGAGAGAAGGAAGTTTTTGCATATTTTGTTTTTGTAAAGAATGATAGTTGCGAATGCAACGCTTCTACACTAAAGTAGATGTTTCTTGCAATTTTCGATCGAGGCAGAGACATTTTTTTTTAGTGATCCTCAACATATTTATTAGGACATTAAGGATAATACATTTATTTTGAGCAAACATTACATGTTTATAATTGAAGGGCGGGCCACAAACAACTCTCGAAACTATCATTTTAACAAATCTGAGAGCAAATCATTTACCATTGTCAAGAATATTCTTGACCATATATTTGTTAGGACATTTTAATAAAATCCAAAATATGCATTGAACGAGCCTCTTAAATACCTTAAATAAGTGAGAATGTTTTCTTTAATCATTAAATCAATTTCTTTACATGGTAAGACCTGAAAACATCAATAACAATTTTAATGTCACAAATACCAATTCAAAATGTCTCTATACCGATTTCAAAGCATAGACATATTAATACATTAGAGCAATTAAAATGTAATATTAAGATCAGCATTCTATCATCTAGGACAATATGAAAGAATCAAGCTAAATATATGTACTTATTTATTTTCAAAATGAGGGAAACATTTCTACCAAATACAACAATTGTTATAATTATTTTTTAAAACATTTAATTCAAAATGTCTACAAAACTTTTCAATTCAATACATACATTACATTTCTGAAAAAAAAATCTTATCTAGAATAAATTTTGGATTTTCTGTTATTTTATAATCCCTGTATCTATTTTAAAGGCCTTAAATGCTGGATTTTCTGTTATTTTAAAATCCCTGTATCTATTTTAAAGGCCTTATTCTCCACTTTTCAATTCAATACATATATTACATTTCTGATAAGAATTTCATATCTACAATAAATTCTGAGATCTTTTATAATTTTATAAACCCTAGATTCATTAAGAAGGCACATTCTCAACTTTTCAATTCAATACATTCATTATATTTCTGAAAAAAATGTTCTTATCTAGAATAAATTCTGAATTCTGTTGTTATTTTATAAACCCTAGATTCATTTAAAAGGCTTACCCTTCCTTTTTGGTTTGCCAATTGTAATCTTCCTTTCCACAACACCGATAAATGTAAACAATCTGCAGATGACTGGTAAATCTAGCCGCCATGAAAATGAAGCTCGAAAGCCTAAGTAAGCTAATGCTTGTAGACGGTTATAATCATAATAATGGCTTTATCTCCAGAACAAACATATACATCATCCAGGGAAAAAACCAGACAATAAAAAACAAAAACAGAAAAGAGATTCACGGCGATCTCTTTCATTCTTTCCACATACATGAATAAACAGGACTGAAATTATTTCAAACAGTCAAAAAAATCAGTCCCTCGGGGTTTTTGCCTTCAGCTTAGTACAAGCTGAAAGGACGACCCCTAAAACCGCCACGACAATACCGCTAACGGCCAAACCGATCTTCCACTTATCAACAAAACCGCTTTCCGCCTTCACTTCTCCCTCTCCCGCCGTTTCTTTCTTTTCGTCACCCTGCACAGAAGCAAATCCGCAAAGAATAAACGAAAACAACAAATCCAAGGTCTTCATCACCAAATTTAAAGAAAACAGGCAAATTTAGCAATAACTTTTAAGATGAAGAGAAAATATTTAAATATGTTTCTTTCTTTTCGTCACACTGCACAGAAACAAATCAGCAAAGAATAAACGAAAACAACAAATCCAGGGTTTTCATAACCGAATTTAAAGAAAACAGGCAAATTTAGCAATAACTTTTAAGATAAGAAAAAATATTTAAATATCAAGATGAACATGAAATATTTTCCAAACCTGCGGTGGATCGACCCTGCGGAAAGCAGAGGGATCGCCGGAGTGACGTTCGGCCATGCCGGCCGCGATTTTCTCACTGCTTTCCTCTTCTTTACTCGGATTTGCTATTTTTGTAGGTTGAACGGCACTCACCGAGGGTTTCAAGGTAGTGTACTGGCCGATCGATTCTGCAGCTGAATCACCATCGCTGTTATTGTTGCTGTCGCCTGAAGACATGCCTGCCGCTCGCAATTCCACAGCAAAGATCGGTCTTTGATTTCAGTTGCTTCTCTCTTCAACAGAAAACTCTAGGGTTTGATCGGCCAGGGAATTTGCAGGAAATGGCGAGGATGAAAGAGGAAACGTGTTTGATTTGCTCAGCACGTTGCAGCTACGTGGCAGTTTCCTAATTAACGTGCTACAAACTCGCCACCTGACGTTTGTCGTTAATCGCCTTCCTAATCCAAACAGTTGGGTAGGGTAACAGAATTATGATTTTGTCTATTATCTTGCAACTTTTTGTTGCATAGGCTAAAATTGTAGAGGCAAGCTGTTTTGAATTATCTTTTATATGGCATTTTGAATTATTTTCCCTGTAGTCATTTTCAATCATTTTAAGTGTTGTTTATATGGTGGGTCAGTAAAATGTATCTTCCACTCTTGCCCAATGTATCTTCCAGTGTTGCCCACCCTTGGTAGGGAAAAATTTATTTACTAGCACTTACACCAAAATCGGTGTAAGGGTTAGTCGATAGGAAATTTATATGTTAAAATTTATCTCTTGCTAAGCTAATGTAGTTAAGAAGCAAAATGCATGAAACTGTAGAAATAAGGTTCAGTAAATAGGTCAATTTTTAGTACTATTGGGCCTGAGTTGAAATAAGGCATGGTTAGGTTCCATACCATTAATAGGAGCAAGTAGCTAGTAATGGTAGGAGAAATTATTTGAAAGAACCATAGACTTAATGCAGTGATTGGTGTATTGCAAGATAATTGATACAAACAATTTCAAATATCTGCAAGTTATGGCATTCAAACTACTGTGTTCCAACCTATCGTTGACACACCAGTCTGAACTATACAACATAGGCAAAGCATAAAAATGGAAAATCAAGTCCTAGCTGATACAAACACTTCTATACCTTTAGTCTATCACGTGCTAAGCTAATTTGGATAAGAAGAAAGATGCATAAGACTGTAGACATAAGATCAACTTTACTTGAGATTAGATCTGTTAGTTTCCAACAGTGAATGCTTCATAGTTCTATTGGGCCTGATTTGGACTAAGGCGTGGTTTGAGCATGCTGGACAATTTTAAGAATCGACCTGACATCAGTTTATGTAGATTGGAATCCATACAATGGGTCTCCGTGATACTGTTAGAGTAATTATCTATTTACACTTATTAATTAGATCACTTTGATTTAATTAATTAAGTTGTTTATTACTCTAGTTTACTTAAGCTATCTCTTAGATGCATTATAATTAATATTTATATTAATTATTAATGTGTAACCTAGCTTTTCTTTTTTTAGGGTTTCGTTCACCTTTATAGGTTGAACTTTGTAGTTTCTTCTTCATTAATTTAGATTATAATTTCGCTCTCACTTTCTGAGCAACTTCTGAATTCTTCTCCTTCTCTCTCTCTCTGCTTCTCTTCTGTGACAGGTTTTTGCATGTAGGTGTTTTTCGGGTTTCTATGGATTTGTCTCTCAAATCCTACATGGTATCAGAGCCACATTGCTGCTGCCTGGTTTGGTATTTTTGAAGTGGAAAAGTTTATGCTCTCTAGAGGGTTTTTGGGCTTGCCCTTCAGATTTGGTATTCTCTGTAAGACGATTTTTTTGGTACACTTTGAGCCAAAACAGACTCCACCATTGCGCTCAAAAGGCCCGGGAGAGTCAAAAATCATATAAAGTTGGCCATATTTGGCCATAGTAGCATCTAAGAATTTTTCTTGCTACTCGAGGTCGTACGACACATTTTTTGAGAAAAAAATATTAAAAAAAAAGGGTTTTTTAAAGGTTTTGGGTGCAGGCAGAACACGCCGCCAATGCGCCACCCACGCGCAGCCAATGTGTCGCCAGCGCCCGGCTCGCGCCCTGCCCCAACTGGCGCGCCACCACTGCGCAGCCCAGTAGTTGCCGCGGCCCCAGCTTCGCCTGGCCACCGTTGTAGCACCGCCCGGGAGCGGCCGCACCACCACAATGCTGCTAGCAAGCCACCAAGCCGCCACCCAGATCTTCCACCCGCGTACCATCTGCTGATGTCACCTTTCTGATGGGTGACGTCACCTTCCCGGGGCCAATTTTTTTTTCTGGCAGCCGATATTTTCTTTTCGGCAATGATGTCAGCGACGGGCTAGTGATAGTTTGACGGCTGTCAAATTATTTGCAGTGCCTGGCGACGATCATTTGACCGTCAAATTTTTTGTCGTGACTGGTTTTTTCCAGTGAGCTCATTTTCGGAGGAGCAGTTGGGTTTTCGGCCGTAACTTGTGCATACGATGTCCGTTTTTGGAAAACAAAATATCGTCGGAAAGGTGTTTCTGAGCCAGATGCAATGGTGCTGGTCTTTCTTTCTGATTTAGTCATTTGAGCTCTCAATTTTGGTGTCAAAGTAGAGGCTTCTTTTTCCTCCATCTCTGCATCTGGTTACAGGTTTTCTTCTCATTTTTTATGCTTTTTCTAGTTTTATTTTGTTGTACGGGAGGATAGAATTATACATTATGGGGGGGTGCATTTGATTTCTATACTTTAATTCAGAAATGAGCCTTCTACTTCCGTCTACTTCTCTTAATGTCGGACCCCTCTGTGGCCCGGCTGACACCACATAATTATCACACCTGGAAAGAACACATGACCAGGCTACTCATTTCACGTGGCTTATGGTCATGTCTGAATGAGCACCAACCTATTCTACAATGTCTATTTGAGGTCCTTCAACACAGAAACAAAATGGATGAAGCCATGGGTTTGATTGCACTGCACATTTCAGACAACCTCCTGTTTCATCTGGATGGTTTGACCACTCCTCGCGCATATTGGAGAAAGTTTGCAGATCTGTTTGGCACAGTGAATGCATTCAGGGCACTTCAGCTTGATGCAGAGTTGACATCCTTGTCTCCTGATAGTTTTTCCACCATTGAGGACTTCTTGATGAAGTTCAATGCTCT
>MU223618.1:322891-343560 GCA_018584345.1 Thuja plicata | reverse complement strand
CACTTATTAATTAGATCACTTTGATTTAATTAATTAAGTTGTTTATTACTCTAGTTTATTTAAGCTATCTCTTAGGTGCATTATAATTAATATTTATATTAATTATTAATGTGCAACCTAGCTTTTCCTGTTTTAGGGTTTCATTCACCTTTATAGGTTAAACTTTGTAGTTTCTTCTTCATTAATTCAGATTATAATTTCGCTCTCACTTTCTGAGCAACTTCTGAGTTCTTCTCCTTCTCTCTCTCTGCTTCTCTTCTGTGACAGGTTCTTGCATGCAGGTGTTCTTCGGGTTTCTGTGGATTTGTCTCTCAAATCCTACAGATACCATGTTTCTCCATGTGGATAATCCATCTAACAAAGTATTGCAATTAGTTCTATTTGGAATACCTACAAATAGTGTATGTCATCCACCCAAGATTGGACCTTGCCACTATCAATCCAAACAATTGATTTCTTAAGATCCAAGTACACACACAATTATTGTCATCACAAGTAGTAGCATAGAGGAAACAAAATGATTAAGCAGGCAGGCATATTAAATACACCATGCGTAGCATACAGACACAAAATAACAACAAAGAGATCAAATATAACTTGGAACATTTCTATCTAATGACTAAAACCTTTCTTTGTAGTAGTGGTCCAGAAATAACTTCGGTCTGAACCTGACACCTTCTTCATTATTAAGGTATACCCTATTTAAGCTGTGATATTCCATGAACAAGAAAATTCTTTCTGTGTCTTCATTGTCTTTTCCTTTTGTCTTTAATGTGGTTTCTACTGATAAAAAAGATGGGGCTTGCGCGCCCATTCAATCCAAACTTTCAAGGTTTTTTGTTGTATTATTTCCATGGAGAATGTTACCTTTCTCGAGGAGTAATTCTGCTTTTGCATTTCAGGATCTTAAAATGCCATTGGTTGTTCTCATTGCACAAAAATTGATCATGAAAACACAGAAGTGAATCAAGTACAGAATTGTGATTTACCTACCAATCATCTTCAACACTCTGGAAAGCTTATGGACTATAGTTAATCAACTTTTCTATGTTGACTAAAGAGGAGAGGGACGAGGAAGGTATAATTTCTAATTGAAACACAAGTAGATGAAAGTGGAATGCTACTTGGAGATGATAACCCTATAGATCCATTTTCAATTTCCAATGCTCCCTAGTCCTTGCTCATAAGAAGATTATGAGCTCAAGCTTTACAAAATGCAATTGTTGTCTTATAATTAGTTTGCTCAAATAAAAGCACAACTCAAACCAGTTTTAACTATCAAGTTCTTTATGTTCAATTTAAAGACAACAACTATCTAAATGACTCTTGCCTCCATGAGCTTCAACTTCACCTTCACTGCTTGGTACCAAAAAAATAAATACATTTTTAGTTTTTTATTCCTCAAAATTCCAAGAACGGATCATAAGAAATTAAGGAAATTAGTTTTTTCACAATTAATAAGAAATTACAAAGTGGGAGTCTTTAACAAAGACAAATTGATATTGTTGTATACATATTAATATTTCTTCTATGACCATCTATAAGGAAGATAAAAATAGAAGACATACTGACTTAAAATACCCACCCCATATGCATGTATCCAATTGTAAAGAGTCTGAGATCATCTGTAAAATACCAGCACATTAAGCACAACTTCCTAGCTCTTTAAACCCTTCCCCATCTACAGAGCACTTCAAATTCATTGCTCCATGACCTTCAAAATCTATGGTCTATTGATTCCTTTTAACCATACCATAAAAGATCATAACATATAGTTTAAACTTCTTTCATGAAAGGAAATAGAGTTTTGTTACTCAATTGATGGAGATGATGATGAAGACTGAGATCATAGGTATACATGATTGTAGAAAGAATCAGACCATTTTTTATTTTTTCATTGATGTCAAGCAATTGATTTGTGGTTCTTATTGAATGCCATATATTTTGGAGTTGATTTAATTGGGAAATAGATAAAGATCAGACAATGATAAGATCATCTTGAGATAATTGGTTTCTACTTTATCAAGTCAGTAAAGAATATAGAGTAAGTTTTTAAGACTAAAGAGTTAAGCTATTGAGAAGAAAGAGTCTATTGGTAAAGGGTTATGTAAGTCAGTCAAGACACTGAGATATTGAAGCACCAAGCAGTGCATGTTAGTCACCGAACTGAGAGTTAGTTACCAAGCATAGAAAATGTTAGAAACAAGGATACGAATGCATTTAATGCAATGCTATAACAATTTGGAGGATTCCAAGAATGAAAAGGAAGTTTTTTTTTATTAAGGTAAATACAAGTTTTGAAGGGACCTTGAAACCCTGTACAAAGTTTTCTCAAATGATATTCAAAAAAGCCCTCTTTAACAAGACGAATCTAGACCATAGTGAGGGTTCTACAACTGGCCCCCACAACCAAAATGGAACAAAGCATGAAACAACCTTCATTCCAACCCACACTAAAGACAAAACCAAGACTAGTGTTTATCTTTAGAACCCTTATAATGGGAACAAAGAGTCATATCAAAAGAGGAGGGCATCTTAAATTTTTTTCCTTTAACAGTTATCCAGCCCTCTTCAGCTCTAGTTGCCTCTTCCTGCCACCGCATAGATTCATCATCCAAACCAGAGCATACCAAACTATTGATAGAGGTAGTCAAAATACAAGTAGAACCTTCAGGAGGATCATCCGCAGAGCCAGTAGAAGCCACTACTCCTACAATACTAGGGGAATCTAGAGACACTGCATCCCCCACCAAGCCAGGAAGTGGAACAACAGGGGAGGAAATCACAGGAGAGCACTCAGGATCCCCCACCAAACCAGCAGGGGGAGGAGAAGGGACTTGCGCAACCACCTAAGAAATTTTTTTGGTGAAACAAGCTTCTTCTCTACCAAGTAATGTTGAGCAGACGCACCATTCCACCAAGAATTCATAGTTTTCTTTTTACCCAATCCACAATGAGCAGCCATATGCGTAGTTTTAAAGCACCTTCTACATCTAAAGGGAATCCCTTCATAATCTAGAGACTGCTACAAGATCTACGAATGGTAAATTCAAGGAAGAAATCTATGGTATAGATTAAGTGGCAAAAGTGAAGGTTTTATTTCCAAGAAAAGTGCAAGTTCTGAGGTGATGCCAAAACAACTAACTGTGTTTCAAGTTCACCGAATTAGTTCAAAAAGATAATCTAACAACTGAGCGTGATTGAAGGAAAACCTAACCAAGCAAATTAAGAGGGAAAAATAGAATCTATTTAAAATATGAATTTGAAGAACAAATGGATGACAATTTGAAGTGTTGAAGTGCTACTGAGTGATGTAGTGAAGAGCAAAGAAGTGAAAAATCTGAGTCTAAGTGAAGAGATTGATGAAGTGTTGTTGCTAGTAGTCAGAGAGTGCATAAAGGGATTTGATCAAGCAAGAGATAGTTTCAAGGAGAGCATGATAATAGAATAATATCACTTATGGAGCTGTAGACCTATCTAGCTCCCACCATGGATCTCATGCAACAAAATGTGAGTGATGTAGAAACAATACTAAGTCTACAAGAGGTGAGCACTTTGAATGATATGGATGGAACAACATCGGTAATACATGGATAGATTTTATCTATGGAATGCTTACAAGAATCATGGGAAAGTCATTGAAGATTGAAAAGTCAAATTTTAAGGATATTTTTGATAAAATGTAATTTTGGTACTAAGTACTTATAATCCTTTGTCATTGTTGACAAAAAGGGGGGAGAATGATGTTTATTGCATTTTGTGGGAGAATGATGTGTATGGGAAATGGATAGATGTAAGAGATAGAGATGGAGATAGATATGATAGCATGCATAATGTAAGGGGAATTATGATTTGAGGTTGATATTGTAGTATGTATGCAATGTAAGATTTTTGAGATGATTATCAGAAAGTTTTTGCCATCAATGCCAAAGGGAGAGATTGTTGGCATTATGATAGTTTTGGAGAAGATATGCAGAGAGGTCATGAGTGGATGAATAATTGGTTTTCCTTGGTGACAATGTATTCATTTATCATGATTACAGTGATCGGTAAAAAATGTACATGATCGGTAAAGGGAAGATCAACTGTGTATGTTGACTGGTGTTTAGGAAGAACAGTATCAGAGACTGATTGTGGTAGCGGTCCAGTTTAGGAAAGAATCAGATGTTGTAATCCCTAATTTAATCCCTAATCCTAACTCTAGGCATTACATAAACCCCTAATATGGTGAGAAATATGGTTAGGGTTTAGATTTAGGATTTAAATTATGGTTATAGTTAGGGTTTACATAATAGTTAAAACTAGGGTTTTTGATATGGATAGGGTTATGGTTATAGTTAAGGTTTACATTATGGTTAGGGTTTACACCCTAGTTAGGGTTCACATTATAGTTAGGTTTCACATTACGATTAGGGTCTAGTATAGGGTTAGGGTTGGGTTACAATTATGGTTAGGGTTAGGATTGGCATTATAGTAAGTTAGGATTTACATAATGAATAGGGCTAGAGTTTGGGCTATGGCTAGTTGTGAGGGTTATAAATTTAGGTTATGGCTAGGGTTAGAGTTAGGATTATGGTTTGGGTTATGGTTAGAATTATGATCGGTGTTAGGCTTTAGATAATCAATTAATAATTAATTAGGGTTAGAGTTCTAATCAATGTGAAAAATATATATCTCAAAGATATATGATTATGTCACCATTTGTATAATTTGAATTTGAATAATTAAATAAAATCTAAAACCAATTTTTATTTGAAGAATATAATGGTAAGTGAATAGATTCTTATAATGTAGGTGGATAAATTCTTATATTATGTAGGTATTAGTAGAAATAAATTGACTTTAAATGGATAAATTTATAGTTATAAAATTGAATAAAAGGTAGAAATTAATCGAGGTCTATAAGAAATATTTCTAAAAATAATTCTTTTTGCACGTAAATCATTTCAAATTCTAATATTAAACTAATATCTATTTTCAATTAAAAAATAAATCAACAATAAATTTGAAACTAAAATCTAGTCCTAAATGCAATCTTTCTATATATTTAAGCTGATAGGCTTTGTGTGTGAGCTTTTCTCCCGGAAATTGTCAGCCCTTCTCCCTTTCCTTTTTTTTTGTTTTTTTTGTTGTCCTTATCTCAGTTTCTAAATCTTGCAGCTATCTCTAAGTTTCTAATTCTACCTGCTTTGTGTGGATTCTTAGCTCCTAATCTTATATCTTTTTTTTGGCCTTTGTTTATAAAATCAAATTATTTCATTTAAACTGCAAAAGAAAGCTCCTATTGTAAGATTGTTGTGAAGATAATTTCAAAAAGAACAGAGGAAACTAGATATGGATTAACCATTTATTCTATTGAATACCCTCACAATATCCACTTCTATTTTGTATTTCAACATAATTTGCATTTTCATATGTAGATCAATTCTGTCAAGGTAAAAAAAATTATTATGAAAGTTAGTCAATCTTCTAACAGTTCTGTGAGCATACTCTACAGCTTCTTTTCCCCCAAAGACAAAATTTGATCAGCTCATTACGGCCTTCTTCTCACCCTCATCTCCTTTAAGGGGGGTGAAGCGGCCTCACATTGCCTCCATCACCAGCCACTCTAGATCTGTGAGACCCCGCAACACCTTTACCCGTCAGCGACAAATCTCTAGCAGCTCACAACAATGACCCAAGGTTCCTGCTCATCTGGATCATTATCCTTCAGTGTTGGATTTCTTTCTACCTGAAAATGATCCTTAGTCCTTCTCTTGTGTCTGTTATTCTTGCCTTTTGTTTCCTGTTATCTTCTTTCCTTTTTCGCTCTTGGTTGTTTTCCCGACCATTGTTTGGTGGTCTGTTGGTTCACTGTTCCTTTTGCTGTACCTTTCTAGTCCCTTAGACCCTTGTTGGTCTCTTGTTGGACATTAATAAATTTATCTTATCTTATCTTATCTTATCTAAATTCTTTTCCAATTGATATTTTCTTCTCTCATGACCAGTAGCAGATTTAGGTTGATTAGTACCTAGAGAAGTTTGTGGATTATTTTGTTGATGTGTTGGCGATTCATTCTTATTTTGGAATGGCATGCAATTGAGTTAGCTTATGGCATAGCCCTTTTAGATTTTATTCTATGTTAATTGTCAATTAGTAAACTATCAACCGGGTTTCAAATAACAAAAAATGCTACAACTAACATTGTAATTTGTATATCCCAAAAGACAGGATCAGATCTAAGTATTGGGTTATTTTCAATGGAATAAATTCTAGTACACAAAGATTAGACAGCTAAAGGAATTTAAGAAGAGAAAAGACATATTGTATGCTCCTTGCTTAGATAGAGTAGAAAGATTGAAAATTCCCATTTTCTCTACAAGGAAAGGCTGTGATATGAAGATGTGCTTTCCATCTAGCAGATATATGAGATGCGATCAAGTTGTTAAAGCTAATTGGAAGTTATATATAATTTTTCTTGAGTAGGTCTTTGGATCTAGTCAAATTTCAGACCTTTAGGTAAGTTAAATACAAAAATTTCAAGGTTTTAGGTAAGTTAATACATATATGCGTAATCATTTTAAATCTTGTCTATATGATCTCTAATATTATAGTAACTTCACTGGTAACAAAATTATATTGCCTAGGTTGTATAATAGATACAGGCTAAAACTTATCTTATTTCAGCTCTATCAGTTAAAATCCTTTAAACCTAGGTAGCTTTTAGTGTTTTTAGAAACTAATTTAATTTTTAATAAAATAATTTTGCATTCATTATATATACTAGGATGTTAAATGTGGGGAGGTGCTTTCAAGGAGGGCAACTGTTTGTTTTCAGCTTGGAAGTACCCACAATGGTTATTTAAATAATTTTAGAAAAACTAAGGATAAATAATATTTTTGAAAAAATTAATATATTGAGTTTGTAATGGCCTTTCTATTTGTATTTTTAGCATTTTGATATTTATTTTAAAGCCTATAGCCTTCGTGTGAAATTACTTTTTTTCAATGAGAAATTGTTAGCTCTTCTCCTAGTTTTTTTTTCGATAGACTTATTTTTCTTTCCCTTTTTGGTGATTTTTTTGGTTGCCCTTATCTCCGTTTCTAAATCTTGCAGGTATCTCTGAGTTTCTAATTTTGTCTTCTTTGTGTGGATTTTTAGCTCCCAATCTTATGTATTTTTTTGGCCTTTGTTTATAAAATCAAATTATTTTATTCAAACTGCAAGAGAAAGTTCCTATTGTAAGATTGTTGTGAAGATAATTTCGAAAAGAACAGAGGGAGCTAGGTATGGATTAACCATTTATTCTATTATTTTCCCTCACAATATCCACTTCTACTTTGTATTTCAGTTATCATTTATTAGCTTTCAATATTATGCAATAAACCACTAACAAATTTGACACATATCTGAACAAATAAAAATTGCAAAAAAACTTCATCAAATATGGATTGTTAAATATTATTTCTACATTTCATTATACATGTCATTTTTAACCTTTATTTCCGCAATGTACAAAACAATTCACTTTTTTGATAATCAAAACTCCTATCGACTTATCCGTGCACATACATAAATGTGCAACTGCTAGTTTTTGATATGTACACAAAATTTGTATTTTTGCATGCATGCCATTACTATCCTTATAATTGTAAAATTGAAGAATAAATAGAAATAAATATGCAACATTTATATTTTATTTTTCCTTTTTGCATTTCAAATCTTAAAAATTAAACAAAGTTCTTTTTCTATTTATTGAAATGATTCAACAATAAATTTAAATCTAGATCTAAATGTACTCTTTCTATATTTTTTTTTAGCTATGCAGACAATATTTCTATTCTATTGTGTCTTTTTGCATGCATGTCTTTTCAAATTCTTAAATAAAATCTACATATAAATGCAACTTTTCTATATTTCTTCTAGATATGTAAGCAATATTTATATTCTATCTAGTCTTTTTGCATGCATGTCATTTCAAATTCTAAATAAAAAAAAATTCATTTTTAAAATTATCTTTTTACATGCATGTCATTTCAAATTCTAAATTAAACTAATTTTTTTTTTAATGGAGTAATAATTAGTTAATAATAAATCTAAAATCAAAATTCAAGCCATTTGCATAATGATCAATCGATGTATTATCAAATTTTAAAATGTTTAATATTGCTAAATAAGAAAAAAAACCTTAGAACTTATTATTAAAAATGATTGGTAAGACTATAAATAATGAGAACATGAGATTAGTAAAACTAAATGTAAATTATTAAATTCTCCCTAAAAATGTATTTTATTAAACATCATGATGAGATTAATATTAAGTAAATTATATTTTAAGATATCTTTTAATTCACATTGATGAGCATTGTTCCCTGGAGCAATGCAATCCAAACATAAAAGGATATTAGACAACAGACCTTGAGGCAAGTGATGCCTACTATGACAAATAAAGAGGTAAAAGAGGTCATGACCAAATATGAGAACAATCACACTCCAAGGTTCATGACCTTTCAGATATTGAACAAGAGAATAGAGGATGTGCATGCCGCAACAAAGATATGGAAGACAATATTTGAAATTAAGGAAGAAGATAATGCAGAGGTACCGAATATAGACTCCAAGGTAAAGAATGATGATGTAGATTTACCTAAGGTAGAAACTATTGAAGAATCCAACGCAAAATAGATAGCAGTAGAAGTGATGGCATCCCTACCCCAATCACCTATATAGAACATCCTATCTCTAGGCAAGGATAAGTCTACAGAATCTATATTTGGACTAGTAGAAATCGAGCATCAGGCTCCACCTACTACTGGGCTAAGACTAACTGAGTCACAGAAGGCAACTGTGATTATTTCTTTAGTAAGCATTGATGCTACAGTTGGTGCAGAAAAAGGTAATGATCCACTGGATACTGAAGTCAAGGTTGATAGTGTAAAATGTAAGGAAATCATTCCTTCACCCAATCCCAAAATCAAAGGAAAAGGGAAGGAAGAAAATAATGATGGTATTGATCTTGAGGAAGATGTTGTGATTACAAATTGGGATCTATCCAACTTGGTAGAAGAGAATATGGATATACTAGGGGAGCTATGGAAGAAAATAGCTACACAAAAAAAGCTTCAAAGAGAAAAGAAGAGAAACAGAGTGCTAGAGGATATAAAAGGTATATTCCTAGATGCACTTGAAATAGAAGTTGATGAGAATGACTCTATTTTGGATCAACTTGTCAATATAGTTCACAAGTTCAATAAGGATTTAAGTGGTCAAGAGAAACTACTGTAGAAGGCAGAAAGGAAAATTGAGAATAAAGTTCTAGAGAATGTTGCAAGTAAGATTGCAATTGACCAAGTGAAGCTAAACACTCTCTTTAGCTCTATAGAATCTACTGTTAATAATGTCGCTTCATTATTTCTAAAGTTGATTAATACTTCCAACTTTACCATGGAAATCAAGACTAAGATGACAAAGATAGATATAGATTTGAAGGAAAGTGCAAACCAGTTGGCACTTAACCCTAGTTTGAGTTCAACACACTTTGTGAAGATCAAGTATCTGACAGACATGCAGGATGAATTACTAAGGGAAGAAGCAATGACAAGGGAATATCTTACAGCTATGCAGAGCCAACTCCTTCCACACATGGATGTAATGCAAAAGCATATAGCTCATGCCAAGACACTCATACATGACAACAAATTTTCAGTTGCAGAGTTTATGATGGAGTTGTCAGCAGAGATACAGATTGAGTTGCACATCCTGAAGGTGTTGCAAGATAATTGGGACAACACTTTGTCTCAAATTTTGAAGGTACATAGTGATTTCCTATCCTACTTTGGTATAACCATATAAATATATTTTTGGCATTTGTGTCAAAAATAAGGGGGAAAGTTATTGTATATACATATAAGGAAATACATGTACAGAAGAGAAGAGAAGAAGAGATCTATAATAGAAAAGTTAAAAAAACAATTTTGAAAAATAAAAAAATAGAGTTAGTTGTAACCAAGTCATAGAACTGTTGTCAAAACCCAAGCAAGTACCCAAGCATATGATAAGGGGGAGTTTTTACTCAGAAGTTTGAGTAGCTTTTGAACATGATAAGTGTTTTTGGTCACTAATGCCAAAGGGGGAGATTGATGACCTTATGGAAAGACTTGTTTTCAATTAGTGCCAAAACACTTAGTCATCTCATAGTCGATCGAGTCAGCAGTGTAACCCGAGCAGTTATAGTGTAACCTGAGCAGTGGCAGTGTTGACTGAGAAGACAGTGGTAATCAGTATTACCTGAGTGATCAACATGAGCTAAGTATAGAATGTATCCCGAGTGCCAGAGTTTACTTTGTTGCCTGAGTGACAACATATTGCCCGAGTGCCAGTATATCACCCGAGTGGATTACTGGACCCGAGTAACAGTTTTGGGCCGACTTAGCTTGTACTGCTTGATATTAATTTATCTTATGGAATCCAACTAGTAGAAGTATTTGATTTGTATAAGGTATAAATATAAGGTATTTTGTTTATCCAAATGTATGTGAAGAAGTATGTATGTGAATATGAAGTGGCATATCAATTAAGAGGCTACATTAGTATAAGGAACAACAGAGACTCATCTATCACACTCAATTGATTAGTATTATATCACTGGATCTTATTAAGAAAATCAGAGTTTCATAGAAGATCATCTACTGGTTCTTCTTAATAGGTGCATCAACAAAATTTTCTAACAAGGTGGACTTAACAGTTCTTTACAAATCTCCTAACAGAGTTGCATACTTAATTGTATTGTACTAAATCCTTTCACAAGGTGGACCTAACAGTCCTTATTTCTCCTAACAGGACAGACCATCAGAAGTGGTCAATTGTAAGCTTTAACAGGCTAAATTTATACTGCAGTAATAAAATTTATACTGCAGTAATAAATCTTGTGGGTACCATCCCCACCCCAGTTTTACTCTATTTGGAAGGTTTCTAGGTAACCAAATATTGTGTCAAGTGTTGTGGATTTTTAGTAATTTTCTCTTTCATGCATGCAATAAGATTAGATAATCTAGTAAAGGATTAAAGAGATGAAGTTTTATTGGTTCATGATTCACCCCCCCCTCTCAGTCACCTAGCTTCAATATATTTCCAACATAACTGAACCTACGTGGGTCAAGATTAATTCTAATGATTTTGAAAGTGTTTCCCTTCTAGGATTTGTATCAATAGAATCTTTTAACCACCTAATTAAAGATTCTATTTATGTTTTCCCTCTTTCTATTTGGTTAATGAAATTTTCATATGTTCCAGGAGGTGGTTTCTCGATTAGTGGAGGCGGTTGGAGTTCATTTTATTTTTTATTTTCAACATTCATTTCTTCACAAGAAAAAGATAGAGGGTTTGGTTGAGGGTTTTCTTTGGGGAGATCATTCCTTCCTTTCAATTTAAACCAAAATATATTTTAAAAGTCTAATTAAACATAAAATTTAAGAAAAGAAACTTTGACAATTAAATTTGATTTAAAACTAAAAATTAAACTTAAATTTCAATAAAAATAAGAGAAGTAGGTTGTAGAATCACTTACCTCTTCTTATGGTTTGATCTTGATGACATTTTTGAGCCATTATATGCTTTGATTTGATGAAGAAAATACCTAAAATGTAATGCGTACATGCTCTATTGCTGGTCTCTTTACTGAGCCGCGGGTTTGAAGGAGAAAATTGAGCCACTTTTGTGGCTGCCCAAACTTTATTTAAAACCTAATAGCTTATACGTGTTATGGAATGCATGCACTATGGTTTGAATTTCCCAAGCCCAAGAATTGGGCAATCCAGGCCATAGCACGTGCGTGCTATAACACGTACGCACTATAGCTTGCACATGCTATGTGCTTTTGGCACCTTTTTGGTCCCCCATCTTCGTGCATATACCCTTTGATCACATAACCCAATGCAATCTACCAACACAAATAGGACAAGATCAAGAAACATCAACAAGGAACATGAAATACCATGACATCAACAAGAACATCTCTGTCTCATTAATCAAATTCATCTTTGCATTGTTCATTAGGAACACTGAACCGTAACCATTGTTATAAAATAAAATAGCTTGATAGAATCCAAATCACAAACCATTCAAGACGAGGACACACATCCATGTCCTGAAATCACCACCAAGTTAGCAACAAATAATATTGCCAAACTGATCCACACCAATCCAAATACTGAAATATTGTCCATGACAGAATAACCAAGATAGTAGTCTCTGATAAATCCATCATAACTCTCTCAAATCATCATATGATCCTCTTCCACTTGAACTAAATCAAGTACAGACATCCCTTAACACATTTCCAGCTTTGCAACATATGATATTCAATAAAATAGTTGTACCATAGAAATCATCTCACTGAACTAACTAGGAACACTGTCTCCAAAAATAGGAATATATTGACATCAATGACAAAACATTAATGCCAACACATATATGCATAATCTGAACAATATCTCAACACCTTTTCGTTTAAGACAAATCAAAACTAGAATAAAACTTTAACCTATTTGCTCTAGCTTAAATATGTCAAATAAACCTAGGTATATGTGTTTGAAAAACTAACATATTCCTTGTGTAATATAGGGATCATCTGATATATAATATACGTTATAAAATAAGCCAGATTGGTTGCGAGTTGTAAAAAAAACATTAAGGAAATTAATTTTCCTAAATTAAAACCTTCGAACAACGGAGAATGCTAAAGCCATGTCATAATGTTAAATTATGTAGTTTAAAAATTTGTTATGATTGCTCTTACAAAACTTCCATCTAAATCTACCTTATATGAAAACATAACAAACAAAAATAAATCCAAGGTCCCATGAAAAAAAATAGGTCCAGACCAGAATCCGTACACTTTGTATAAATGGAGCTATGTTTTAAGTGAACCCATCTAGACTATACCCCGCACAAAGAATAACAATATAGCTAACATTTTGTGCGAAAAACTTCTATATTCAAATCCTACACATTCTATGGAAATGGAGATAGGGTTTTCTAGAGAAGTCTGAAGTAACAGTATACGCTTATGCAAATTCAACATGTTATAGAAAAGTTTCACTGGATCAAATCTCATAGAGGGAAAAAATAAATAAATAAATAAATAAATAAATAATAATAATAATAATAATAATAATAATAATAATAATAAGGGACAAAGATGACCAAAGTAGGTCTAAGGGACTCCAAAACAGCTCGATGAGAAAAGTAGTAAGAGTGAAAAGTACCCTTATTTCTAAAGCTCGAGACTACAATAAGAGCCACACACAAAAAGAAACTCTTGCATTGATGGCTAACATAAATCCTAGTGACCCAAAACTTATTCAATTTGCAGGAAGAATCACCCTAGCCCCAAGAACAGAAAAAGACCCAACAATCTCTCTCTGGACAGCTTGTGTAAAGTAAAATATGATCAAAAAATTAAAAAGGAAGAAAAAATACTCATAGAAGTTCCTAGACAATGTTGCCAATAGTCGTCTAAACCAGTCATCTCTACAAATAGGTACTAATTAACTTGTTTTTTAGCCCTATTAAATCTAAAGACCATAAAGAGGTCTCGTTTACCCAATAATTCTTAAACAATCATCTAATTAACAAGATACATAGTCATAGCTACTACAAGAAATTTGACCTAAGGGATAATTTTCCAAGCATTTCAACTACTATCTAATCTCAAACATCACAAAGAATGAAAAAAAAAAAGACTTATCTGATCATGCCCAAGTCGGTAGAAGAAAATGGCACACAATGCCTTTAGCAGAGACCTATCAGTATGTGTGTGAACAACTTTTCAATTGTACTTCCAAATCTAAGTTTTGAGGTCTCGTTTCTTGTTTAAACAATACATGACTTCCTTCAACTAAGGCTCTTTCTATCCTTCCTTGATTTAAAAAAAATTCCTCCCAAAGTCATGTTCTTGAGTTATGTCATAAAAATCTCCTCATTTGGGCAACGACATTCTTATTAATAACTCTTTTTGTTATGTGTTATCTAAATATGACTAACACACATAGAGTCTCTCAAGAAAAACAATTGTAATTGAAAGCATTCAGTATTATAATGAAACAACTTAACAATTAATTTCTCTAAGTCAAATTTATATTATGTATAATAATTCATAATTATGAAGTAGATTAATTATTTTGATTTAAATTTAGATATTATGTTTATAGAATGGGAATTATTAATTTTAAATTAAACTATGGAAAATGGGGTTATGACATACCTCCCCCTTATAATAGGTATCATCCCTGATGCATAATCAAAATCAAGCATTATACCAAAATAAGGATATCACATGAATATCTAATATGGTTGGTGTTTTCATTTAATAAATACAATTTGCAAAATTCAAAAGAATGCTACATGCTAAGATCATCAAATAATTTATACCAAATTTCACACCTAGTATGGTTAGCAATTTTTTCTATCATAATGCATTCAAACTTTCATTTTTGTAAACATTTTTAATTGATTACATGGAAATGCATCAAACCATCTTTCCAAAGACAATGTAAACACACATGAATCAAGTAATCATTTCAAGATCAATTTCTATGTGAGTGAGTGAATTCCATTACTACCCTATAGTTTTACACGGTTATGCTACCTCTCTTTGACAATATTCCCCTTTCTTATGATGTGTGATTCCATTTTCTACATTCATAGGAATAACACCAAATCATCACCTTGGTATTATCATAATCAAAATCAAAATCGAAGTATAACATTTTCTATCTCAATGCTTATAACCAGTATAAATAAATCTCCATAATACCTTAAAGTCATAAAAAAGCACACACATACATGTGCTTACTTTACCATATATTGGCATCACATTGAATTGACCATGTTTTTGGATACTTCATATCAAATTCTTGTCATACTCATATATATACACTCACAATATTTTTAGCGCATTCACAATGTCAATTCCTCAAGGAGGAAATGTTTCAATTCCCAATATCAAGAAACAACATAATCATTTAAAGATTACAATTTTTTTTTAAACTCAACTTAGCTTTAGATCACAACTTGATAATAAGTAAAGGATAATAAATAAATTAATCATTCATACATACCATCTAACATGGATATTCACTAACTCAGTAGATCATCAACACATTCTCTCAAATCTCCTGTAAGGTTAGTGGATCAATTTTTTCTATTCATGACTGTTAGAATAGGTAGAAACCTAATCTCCCAAGAACACCTGCATGCATAACCCTGTCACATGGAAGAAGCAAAGAACAGAAAGAAAGAAAAAATATATGGAGGCCAAAAAGCTAGAGGCATCATCTGCACATGAAAACAATATGCTATTATGAACAATTGTGTTACAATCTGATACAATGCCTTTTTGAAATACAAAGAGGTGATTCCTTAAAAAGGAATCATGAAACCCTAAAAGGGAAACCCTAAGATTGGCTTAAGCAACTAGAGTGAATAGGTGAGTTAATAATTAGATCAAAATGATTTAATTAATAACCCAAAATACTATTACTCTAACACCCCCCCCTTAAGATAAGCTTAGGGAGAAGCAAGACCTAGGAGACTACTGCAGAAAGTAGGAAAGAAGGGTCCTAGCAACAAAGGCCTGATCAGGTACCCAAGTACAATAAATCTTTGTAAAGCGGGGAAATAGGGAAAACCCAGTAGGAAAAACTCTACCCCAAAAAGAGATGAACTAGATGAAGGAAACAAGGCCTCCAATCTAGGGAAAGTCCCAAAGAAAGGAACAAGAAAGAGCATGTAAAGCATTCTGAAGCATGAAGCTACAAACACTGTCAGAAGTAGCTGCTAGAACCCCCACTGAAATAATGCATGACTAGGTAGAGAACAAAAATTTTGAAGAGTTGATCAATCGAAGAGGTAACCTCCAAAAGTAGGAATGAACAAGTGTCTATATAGTAGATGATCCAACTCACCGAAATGCATAGGTGCCTAGCCACTGCATCCTTCTAGTACATAGGAACAAGAACTGAATACATAGATCACTCAACCAAACCAAGGAAGCAATAGAACCAACAGGTGAACCCCCCCATAATGCTGAACAGGGAGAGGGGTGACAAAAACACTAAAATGCAATGCCAGAAACAGCTGCAAGAAGAAGAATCAGGAACACCAACAGTGCAACAGAATTACAAGCACATGATAAAGGGTAGTGTCATGGACACATAGCATGGGATAACATCATGGAAGGTACACTCACTTGACAAAGGTGGATGAGCACAAAAGGAAAAAACATCATAACCCCCCATGGCACTTTGTAACTGAGTGCGAGCATAAAAAAACACAAGGTGATCAAGATCCCATATATGCAGAAGCAGACACTTTATCTTAGTGCATTTACAAAAAAGAGAATGCTACAGAAGAGAAGCATACAATGCTAAGAAATTAAGAAAGAAGAGTGAGCCAGAAGAACTGAAGAAGAGATCCCAGGACCTGTAGGACCAAGTAATCTGCCAGAGTGCAAAAGAGAAAAACTCAGAGGAGAAAGAACCTAGAGAAAAATCTAGAAAAAAGACCCCTGCAATTGAAAAACTCATAGAACCAGCTTTTCGACGATATCTGGTTTGCCAAAAACAGAGTCTGGATGAGCAAGATAGGGCTCCCGGAAGGCAAAAAATAGACATCAGATTTTGACAAAAAAAACACTATCAAAATAGTAGAGCCAAAAGACCTAACCTCCATAATCAGAAAGAGCTTGGAAAGAGCCTAGAAAGAGCTTTCCAATGATATAAAGAACTCTAAAAAATACCTCCGTATGCTCCAGATAGAGCAAAAACAGTGAGGGAGGGTCAGAAAGCTCCAAAAAAAATTGTTTTAATCCCCTAGGGCTGAAAAAAAAACTAGCCCTTGGGTGCATGGCACACACAGGGGGCTCAAACCAAAGCTCCTAGTCGCCAATGGGACCTCCGCTGGCAGAAATAAACCTGTGGGGCTAAACTCCTGCTGGGTGGTGCTGTGGGCGGCGGTGCCAGAGCCGGGCGGCACTACGGGTGTCAGAGTGAGGCAACGTTGTGGAAGAAGGAGCCGGTGGGGCGGGGCCGGTGGTGGGCCAGGCGGTGGTGGAGCTGGTGCCGGCTGGAGCCGCAGAGGAGGGCGGCCGGTGGCGGGGGCCGGAGGTACCGGCAGAGCCCGCAGGGCCGGCGGGAGGCATAGCCGGCGGGGACCGTGCGCTGGCCGAGCCGTGGTGGTGCGGCGGCGGCACGATGCAAATAACACTGGCCACATTTATAAATGCATAAAAAACCTTTTAAAAACTGAGTTTTTTTTTTTCAAACCCTAAGGTTGGCTTAAGCAACTAGAGTGAATAGGTGAGTTAGTAATTAGATCAAAATGATTTAATTAATAACCCAAAAGACTATTACTCTAACAATGACCTTGGCCATCATTCTATCATGTCACAACAATGTCTCAAAATCAATAGTAACTCAACTCAGCATATTAAGTATTTGTCCATCTCTACATCAATGTAAATCAAACAGTGTTACATCTTTTTTACATAAATAAAAATTCATAATTTCATCTCTATAAATGTGCTTGATCTATGCATAAGTACCAGATGTGATCTAAACGACACAACTATGGCCTTCTTGCCATGTATTTATCAATGGTAGGTAAATAGAAAGATATAAAATATGGTTGAGGCATTTTTCCACCCAACCACAAAGCCTTACACTTCCTTGGGATTCTACCTATCACAGAATTCTGAACCTTGCAATGCCTAGCAGCCTGAAAATAAAAAGGCAGGGGGTATCTCAATTTAGCCTAATGTACCTACATGCAATCCCTACCATGGATATGCAATTCCTAACAATCATACAGAAAATTGTTTTATCATATAATTATTATTTTAATAATTCTTGCTAGGATGTGCATATCATTTCATCAACCACTTGCTTTGGCCAAAGCCTATAATATAATAGTGAACCTGAGAAAGAGGATCACCTTCTCTATTTCCCTTTGTCTTATCCATATTCAACACCCTCACTGAAAGGTAAGCTTTCCAAGTGCACATACATAGTAAGTAAAGGATGCAACCTCATGCATACCATTTATTTTCTTTCCATACAGTAATGCATTAAACAAAAGCATGGAAATCACACAACAAGTCAACTAGTCAAAAGAATTATGCCTTTCATCATGATCAATCTAATAATTCTAAGATGAAATCTAAGAAGGGTTATATAATAAGAAATCACATAATAAGAAGGAGGTGTCGACCATTCTATCAAGAACACCAATAGTGCATCAACACAAAATAATTCTTATTCAATCACATCAAGAGATGTTGACCTCCTTTTTGAACATCGAGAACATCAAAATAATACATCCAGTTCAAATACCTCAAATATAATTTCACATGATGCCTCATATATAATACCCATGTGGTGATAGTATCATACTGGGGTCATAAAATGTACTTTTCTCATGGACTCCTTCATTTTAGGACTATCCACGCAATGCTCCTCATAGCATCAAAAATTACATCAATGCATATTGATCAATGTTAATTACTACATGCAATGCATATCTAATATTCACAACCATGTTCATGCTAATTTTCTTTGAACATTTCATAACTGATAAAACATATTTCAAGAAAACTATGAATGCAAGAATTAAGAATGATATGTTCTTTGCAATCTACTCCCTTATACATTCTATCAATATTCCACATTGAACATGATAGAGAACATCACATTACATGACTATAAACATAGAACATCACATCCAAGCCACCTCAAGATCATAATAAATATCAAATTCAAAGTTCACATATTTCAATTAAGAATCTCGAAAGTTGTGTGCAAAACCAATAGAAATAAATGCGAAGAAGAACCACATTTGATAGATAAAAAAAAAATTTGGTGGCTAGATGGTCACAAGAATACTTGAAAATTTCAAGCTAGCCCTTCATCACTTTCAAATTTCATCAAAGATGAAACTAACATGTAACCAATTGAAAACCATTTCACATATTTAGAATGACTAACACTAGCCACAATGAGGGAGTAGAGGCTATAGGACACCTTGCATCCAAGGTGCTCTAAAGAACATGACCAAACACCCAGAAAAAATATGTCTCAAAGATTACATCACTATGTATTAACATGCACTTGTAATTGGTTCATGTAACATAAAACTAATAATTCTATCTTTTTCTTTTGCAATCTCATGCATCCCTAAATGCAATATGAAACATGTATACATATTCACAACAATTCCATGAATTTCCCTTTTCCAAGAATCTCGTAAAGATCTAGTATCATAATTCTTTTCTCAAATGATCTATCTTATTATCTCATTTTCTTTTCTCTTGCGACACACATGTAAAATGCATCACCTGCGCACTATAATACATTTTTCATCATTTGTTACAAGCCAAGTATTAATTTTTGGAAAATAATTGTATCATTAGTGTAAAATTTAATAATCAATCAACCAACCAAATAAATCATAGAGATTTACCTTATTTATTGCTTCAGGCCTGCATAAAAATAGGCATTTAACTTTAAGTGCATTACTCACATAATATATTTCTCATTTCCCACTTATTCTATAATTATACAATTTAACACACAACACAATTGCATCATTCTATCGTACATGGTTAATCAAGCACTTCATAAATATTTCCATCTTTTACAATTTAATGACAAAACAAGGACAACAAAGAATCCCCAGACACATAAGAGGTAAAGACATCCTTACCATTCCTATCAGGATTAACCGTAGCTCAGAGACTCTCTTCTCCATTGTGCTAGTTGGTCCACATTACTAACTATTGACTCAATGAACTAGCACACACTTAACATACTTTAAACACTACTAACATTAGTTTTGTACAACCAATGGTCACAACTAAGCATAGAAAACTCAAGGCCCTAGAGTGGAACCCAAAGCTCTGATACCATGCGAAAGGATTGCATTTTTTAAAACATATGTCACATAAGAAATACACGCCAGACAAGGAAGTTTGTCAACTTAGTCAAGTATCGAATCCACATATCGACAAGACA
Source organism: Thuja plicata (assembly GCA_018584345.1). Taxonomy (NCBI): domain Eukaryota; kingdom Viridiplantae; phylum Streptophyta; class Pinopsida; order Cupressales; family Cupressaceae; genus Thuja; species Thuja plicata. The sequence goes on along the minus strand of MU223618.1, from coordinate 323,513 downwards.
AAATAATTTCCATGAAAAGTACAAGGTTCGACCAACTTGTCATACAGAATAAGCGAATACATGAGTCCATAAACAAAAAAGAGGTGTCAACCAAAATTGTTGAATGCACCATCAGTATATCAATGTGAGATATTACATCAAAATAAATAATAATTTTGACAAACTAGGTGGAAACAATAGTTAACAAACCGCGAAGAGTTTCGATCAAATTTTCAAAACAACAAATGTATGTCAAATAAGAATAGACCAAAAAAGATCTTAATTTACAGATGAAACAAAGGTTGTGCAAGAGTCATCAACTAACTAATATACAAATTAAAAAATCAATACAATAGACCACTGGGTCAATTACAAAGGAAACTTAATATTCCAAACATGAAGACCTTCCTAACAAGAGTTCCAGACACCTATTTCACACAACTATATATCAAGGGTGAGAATATTGTAGGAGTGTGTTTCCACCTTTCTACGATGTAGTTACGCTTCCTTGGAATCTTTCCTGACATGAAAGATGTGTTCTATTGGGAACATTTATGGGCACTTGTGTTCCCTTTTTAATCTTTTCGCAGTTTGGTTTTACACAAAAAAGGTTCTATTAAATTTGAACATATATATATATATA
>MU223618.1:276813-296574 GCA_018584345.1 Thuja plicata | reverse complement strand
TCCTCCATCCCTCCCACCATCTCTCTCACCTCCCCCCTATGCACCATCTCCACCTCCATCCCTCCCTCCCTATCCACCTCCTCTCCCTCCAGCACGACCTCCCCTACCACACTGTACCTGCCGAGCTCTCCGCATAATAGTCCTGGGAACAGGACGTGACACATCGATCAAAGCTATCGGATGAAGCTGCAACCAGAATGCATCATACTATGGAGTGGTACCTGCAAAAGATAATTTGACTATCAGTACCAGAGCAGATATATACAAATATACAACCAATGTAAAGAGCACATAATCTACAGAGCAGAAAGGAAGTACATATCAATAAAATCAAACACAAACCTGGATCGACAGTGGCAGGATGCCAGGTCCATGCAACGGGAAGTAGTCCTAAAAACACAGGACGTGTAGCATCTAGTGACACTACACCACCCCATACATGAGCATCTCGGGACCTTCAGGCAATGTAAGCATAGGAATCTGATAAATCTTGCTGCTCTTCGAACTGCCGTAACACCTTATCAGTGTTATGAAAATCGATCATGTGCACATGATCACTCACACGGCCAATCAGGTACCACTGCTGATGATAAAATGGAAGATGGATGTCCTCCCCATCCCAAACTGGACAATCTCTATAGGGCCACCAGATAAAATATAGAATCATGTCAAGCTGCTGGCGCCAATAGGAGAGGTGACCCATGTGGGTCTAAACAATAGCACAATCGTACATATATACATACGGCCTATCGGCCAGGAGAGCATGGGTACCAATAGGACGGCAGACTGCAATGTGCTCCCATGCCCAAATATGTAACAGTGTGGCACCGCATCTGAGTGACTTACCATCAAGGTAAGCTACGTACATCATATGGAAGTGCATGTGAGCCAACATGCATGGGCCCCATGCAAAGACAGTATGGTCTCAGACCATACTCTGCAAAACACTACCGAATCCTACAGCAAATCCACGCTGACGCCGATCAGGGCAAAGAATGCCACAAATCAAACTACCCAATAAAGTGGATAGTCTATCTAACCCCAAACCAAATCTAGACCAGGGAATGTCATAATCACCGGCCAGCCCGAGCTAATCTCGGGGCAAAACAGTGAGCTCAGATAAAGCAGGGACACCAGTACGAGTGGAGTACTCCACCAACTCACCTTGGATAGGAAGTTGAAGGATGCGATACACATCCTCCAACGTCACAGTGCACTCCCCAGTGGGAAACCAGAAAGTACAGGTCTCAGAATGCCATTGCTCTACTAGAGCGGAGATCAGACCCCTATTGGTCGTGATCTCGGGCATGTAGCAAATCCAGTATAATCCAAGGTCACGAAGAATTAACCTCTCATCCTCTGTAAGCTGAAATCTGTAAACGAGTCCCGCAGGCCTGGACTCCAGACATCGTAGAATACGACCAACGAACTGTAAAGAGTACCAAACACAACAAATTATCAGTTTCCAATGTTAAGGAACATAACAGAAGCAAAAGCAGGTAGATAACTGATTAGGAAAATAGGCAGACAGTGTTAAAAATTCAATTGCGGCATTAAAACTAGACAACTGTAGTACTTTTATGCGAGTGCCGCATCTAACATGCAAGTGCGGCACTCAAACAACAAATGCGGCATTTTACATACTCAAGTGTGGCACTTTTATCAAATGCGGCACAAAACCTACAATTGCGGCATTTAAACTGCAATTGCGGCAAAACCGCAAGTGACTGCGGCAAAGGTTAAATTTTCACAAAAAAGTACAAATTTTAAAAGCAAAAAATAATGCAATAAATGATACGCAAAGCAAGAAAAATCACCGGACGTCCAGAGCCAGCAGGTCGACAGTATGAGCAGACTCGATCAAAAATGTGAATAACACCTGGAAGACCCGCCATCGCTCGAAGAAGGAAGAAAATGAAGCAAAAAATAATATAGAAAAAACTTACCAAGATAAAAGAGCTCAAATCACAAAGTGACAAATGAAGGGCTCTCCTAGCTACTTATAGGGATTATGAAAACCCTAATTTCGCCCAGGAGCTCTAAAATTTCTTCCTGATCCCCGAAAACTTCAAAAGTCAATTACAGGGGCATTTTTAACTATTTTTCAATCCGTCAGCTACCCAGTTCTACAATTTGCAATTTCAACAAATTAACGCTCGTCTCACGACTTTTTGCTCAAATTTGTTGGGGGGGCATAAATACACCCATGCAATGCTGGGGCAAGCTGGGGCAAAATCAAAGAATCTTTGACACACTGCGACAAGTCACATCGCATCAAAGAGGGGCAAATGTAGACACCCTAAAATGGACAGGCTTGCGACTTTACATTAAAAACACTAATTTTCATCTATTAATTAATGGTTTTTTAATCATTAATTAATCATCTTTTTCCTCTAAATTCATTCCCCAAATCATCTAATCAAATTCTCAAAATTAATTAAATAATTATTTTTATTTAATTAAGCTTTAATTAATTAATTATCATTATTTAATTAATTAAACTCAATTTCCTATAGTTTAAATCCAAATATTTAAACTCACTAATTAAATTCTTCCAATTAAATTAATTTCAATAAAATTAATTTAATTTCATCAAATAAAGCAATTCTTAATTAAAAAGAATTCAATTATCTCAGATGTTGAAAACAATTATTAAATAAATGAATTAAATACTCATTTATCTTCAAAGAGATAATTCCAATTAGATCACATGGGTTACTCCACCCATCTCTCCAGTCCACATGGGTAACTTCCCCCACCTCTTCAGTTCAAAAAGGTAACTCATAATTATCTCTTCAGTTAACCAAACTCTATCTCCTCTTAACCAAATAAAGAGGTGGAGTTTACTGAGGATCTCCCTTGTTCCTTTTGATCACAACCGTTCATCTCCCCATCTCTGGGATTGATCTCAACCATTCATTTCATCACCATTTCCTATATAATAAATCCTTCATAACCATTTGAAGGATCCGAGATTTTCAGCTCTCGTGCGCCATTACTATGTCAGTTTGGTTCTAGCATTCAAGCCATCTTGCAATCACACACACACATTTCAAATATCAAATTCTTGACACTTCTCAAGTCATAGACGCTGCCCCGCAAATACTGAGCATCAAGAACATCGTTTCGAAAGGAGTAGAGAGAAACAATAGAAGCTTCAAGCATCGAGGGGTTCTCATTTACTTGTCTTCCTTTCTCTTGTTTGTACATTTTATTGCTCACGTTTCTGTTATTCATTTAGTAGTCATTGTATACTTGATTTACATTCACTTGTGAACCTTTGCTACTAACCCCTGCCCTTGGAAAGCTGTGGGAGACCAGAGAGAGAGGCGTACAACTATTAAGGGTAAACCTAAAGATCCTTTGGATTTCTTTGGTAACACGGATTTCATCTCACATGCTTATCGCACATGGAATAATCCTCAACCTACTATTTTGGCTTCTTTACCTCCTCAACCCGTGCTTCCTCAAGCACCTAGGTTACCTTTTTCCTTTAAGGAGTATGAATTAGTTGAGCAATTATGTGCTACTCTAGCTAAGATATCTTTATGGGTTCATTGCTTCAAACTTCTCCTACATATCATGAGGCGTTACAAAAAGCTTTATCTACTCTTCTTGCTCCTCCTCCTAATCAAGAGAATATCAATTCATTTTTGGAGTGCATGCATACTATGCCTTCTATACCTCCTATTATGTTTACCCATGATGATTTACCTTCTATTGAGGAGCAGAATCAATATGATGCTCTTATGGTTGTTGTTTCTATCAATTAGAGTATCATTCGTAGAACATTAATTGACAATGGATCTGGGCTTAATTTTTGTAGCATGGATATGCTTAAGGAAATTAAGGTTGATCTTACAACCATTCAACTAGATAATATCCCTATTTGTGGATTTGATAACATCACAAAGAAAACTTTGGGTATTATTACGCTACCTATTAAGGTTGTTCCAGTTCTTCTTAATACACCTATTCATGTTATGCATGGACCTCTCATTTAGAACCTTTTGTTAGGAAGACCTTGGTTACATACTATGCATTTGGTTCCTTCTACTCTTCATCGTAAGGTTAGGTTCATTTATAACAATATGATATATACACTACATGCAGATGATGCACTAAATCCTTGCTTAATGTGGAATATGCTAAGGTTTCTAAACCTATACAACCAAGTAAGGAACTTGAGCAACCACCTAAAGTTAAACAAGCTGAAGTTCCACCTTCTTCTTTGACGGGAGATGATTGGGGAACATTGAATTTTAATCCTTCTTTTATGGGAGAATATAAAGTTTCTGATTTAGATTTTATGAAAGAACAAAGTGGGTTTGAAAAACAAGTTTTTACTCCTCCACTTTCTAAGGAATTAAAAAGCAACTTTGTTGTTGCTTCACTTGAAGAAACAATTGAGACAATAAAACCAGATTGCTATGACATTGTGACATATGTCACTCCTTTAAATCAATCTGATATGGCCGATAGATATGGTTCTAGTTATCATCTACTCAAGAAATCAGTATTCAACGGGAAAGGATGTGGTAAATATGAACAAGGTATACAAGTTCCCTTGGACAATGAAGTTTATGATTATACTTATGGGTTACTATTCAATCCTTATAAGAAACCATCAACTTTTCCTTTTAATGTCAATCATATCTGTGGTGGACATTTGAATTTGGTTAATCCGCTTCTCCTTGACATGGATCAAAAACCTAGTTTGGATATTTTTCCTGAGGATGAAGCCCTAGCCAATTCTTTTGGGGCTTATCAAGATCTACCTATGTTTCATCATAAAAGAAGAAATCCCTATTGTCTGAATAATGAAGCCTATTTTGGAGAACATGATGAACAAGATATTTCTCCTTTGCCAATGGATTCTCCCATGCAAATTAATTTATTAATAATTGAGACTATTGAAGTTCAGATCGATGTGAATGACTCTGCCAAAACAATCAAAATTAGGAAATGTTTGAATCAAGATGAACATGATTAGTTGGTTTCCCTCTTACTTGAATATAAGGATATATTTTCTTGGACATATTCAGATATGCCGGGTATAGATCCTAATATTGTTACTCACAATATTGTTCTCAAACTTAATGCTAAACCTGTGAAACAGAAAATCCGAAAGATGAATCCAGGCATTGCCTTATTAGTTAAAGCTGAAATTGAAAAATTATTAGGTGATGGGTTCATCCGCTCTATTGATTAATATAAATGGATTTCCAATATTGTGGTTGTTTCTAAAGGAGAAAATAAGATAAGGACATGCACTGATTTTCAAGATTTAAATAACGCATCCTTAAAAGATGATTTCTTGTTACCTAATATTGATATGATTGTGGATTCGACAGCAAGTCATGCTTTATTATCTTTTATGGATGGTTTCCAGGTTATAATAAAATCTTTATTCCTATTGAAGATCACCTTAAGACCACATTTATAACACCTTGGGGAACATTTTGTTGGGTCATGATGGCCTTTCGATTAAGAAATGCGGGAGAAACTTACCAACGCGCTATGAATTTGATTTTTCATGATTATATTAATAAGATTCTAGAAGATTATGTGGATGACATCTTGGAAAAATCTATACAAAGAGAGGATCATGTGTTCATTTTATGACAAATATTTGAAAGAATTAGGAGTTATAATATGAGATTGAATCCTGAAAAATGTGCCTTTGGAGTTGATTTTGGTAAATTGTTAGGATTTATAATCTCTAAGCGAGGCATAGAGGTTGATACTGAAAAGATTGATGCTATTTTTAACATGCCTCCTCCCAAGAATATTTATCAATTACACAGTTTACAGGGAAAAATACAAGCTATTCGTCACTTTGTTTCTAACTTAGCCGATAGAACTGTTCCTTCCACTTCCTTGCTTAGAAAAGATACCACTTTTTCTTGGAACAATGAATGTAAACAATCCTTTGAGAAATTTAAGGAGTATCTTTCTAATCCTCCTATTTTGCAAAATGCTCAATTTAATAAATCCTTCTATCTATATACTTCCGCTACTTCCATTGTTGTGAGTGCATTGTTGGCTCAACATGATAGTGAAGGTAAGGAAAGACCAGTGTACTACATTAGTCGGACCATACTTGATTATGAAACAAGATATACCAATTTGGAAAGACAATACTTGGCTTTAGTTTACGCTTTTCAAAAACTCAGGTATTACCTGTTGAATGTTGAGGTCAATGTGATTTTTAAATTTGATCCTCTAAAACACATTTTCTCAAAGACTAAACTCTTTGGTTGTCTAGAAAAATGGGTGATGTTACTTACGGAATTTGATCTTAATTTCATTCTTTAAAAGTCAATTAAAGGACAAGATTTAAATGATTATTTAGCGTAAGCTCCTTGTCCTCATTCTGATATGAGTGTTACCTCAATAGAATTCCTTGATCATAACATTTTAGCTATTAAGCAGGAAGATGTTTGGGAATTATATTTTGATGGTTCTAGATGTAAGACAGGTTCTAGTGTAGGCATTATCTTGGTCCCTCCTACAAAGAAACCGATCCCTATGTCATATAAATTGACCTTTTCTTGTACTAACAATATTGCAGAGTATGAAGCTCTTATAGCTGGCTTACGAGTACCTTCATCCCTTCATATTAAAAACTTGGAAATCTATGGGGATTCACAATTGATTGTAGAACAAATCAAAGGAGGTTATCAGACTAAGAATCATAAAATGATGCAATATAGAGGTTTGGCTCTTGATATTCTTTCACAATTCTCTTCTTATACAATCCATACTTTACCTAGGAAAGATAATTGACATGCGGATGCCATGGCAAGCACAACTTCTTTGGTTTGTCTCAAGAATAATGTATAAGACTTTAAATTTACTATACATACTCTTAAACACCCTGCAATTTTTAATAATGTTACTATTGATTTTTTTAACTTGCATTTGGATGAATGGTATTCACATATCTTTCATTTTTTGAAAGATAATACTTTTCTAGAATCAGTAACAAGGAACATGTGTAATTGTATTAGGAAACTTGCAACACATTATATCATTTTAGGAGATACACTTTACAAACATTCTTATAATGGTTTTCTATTAAGATGTCTTGGTAGAAGCAAAATTCTGATAGCTTTAGCAGAAGCTCATTCTGGTTCTTGTGGGGGACATTTTGGTGGGAAGTCCTTAGCTAATAAACTTCTTAGAATGGGATACTATTGGCAAACAATGGAACAAGATTATGTTATGTTTGTTAAGAAGTGTCCTCAGTGTCAACAACATGGTAATTTAATTCATGCTCCTTCTTGTGAACTTTGTAATCAAGTGGCTCCATGGCCTTTTAGTATTTGGGGTTTTGATATTATTGGAAAAATCTCACTAGCTTCTTCTCAAGGACATACGTACATCCTCACAGCTACAGATTACTTTACAAAGTGGGTAGAAGCTATTCCTCTCTATTCTACTACTACGGATGTTATTTGTGATTTTACCCTTAATCATATTAAAGCACAATTTGGTATTCCTTCAATGATAGTTTTGGATAATGACACTTCTTTCAAGAATAAAGAAGTCACAAAATTCTTGGAGAAATATCATATTCAACATAGGTTTTCTAGTCCCTATTACCCTCAATATAATGGTCAAGTTGAAGCATCGAATAAAGTTATTGAACAAATATTAAGGAAAATAGTTAATAAGCATGTGAAAGATTGGCATACCCAACTTACCTATGCTTTATGGGCTTATAGAACTAGTGTCCGTACTACCATGGGTACTTGTCCTTATAATATTGTTTATGGTACTGATGCTATTATGCCCTTAGAATTAGAAATAACTTCTTTGCATGTTTCATTTCATGGGATAATTGACAAGGATACTTTTCAGGAACAACGACTACGGGAATTAGAAATGTTGGATGAACAACAGATAAATGTTTTGGAACATATTAAGGCTTATCATAAATCACTTCAGAAATAGTATAATCATAAGGTGATTGAACGGTCATTCTTGGTAGGTGATTTACTCTTGTATGAAAATCAAAGGAATGTGAATGCTTTACCTGGTGTAAAAGGGAAGTTTAGCCCTAATTGGCTTGGACCTTTCATAGTAATTGAGGATTTTACTTCAGGTGCTTATAAGATTGCTGATATGAATGGTGTCCCTCTTAAGGAACCTATTAATATTATGCATCTCAAATGATATTATCCCTAAATACATCATTCTTTTTTTGTGTATTTATGTATTCCTTATAGAATAGTTAAGTATATTTTATAGGTTATGTAATTCAAATGCATTCATACATAATTTCATTCTTTCTTTCTGTTAAGTTTTTGTGTATTGATGAAAAGTACAAGTAATCAATCATAGAACTAACTGAGCAAAGAAAATATTTTATATATAAACTTCTATGAGTTTGGTATATATATGGCACATGTGCCATGTCTATCAATCTCTATCTCTATGCTTTGAGGGTTAGTGGCTCCTGGATCTCTCTGATCTATGGTGTGAGGCTGAAGATCTCACTATGGTCGCCCGTGTGCGGCTCCTCAACATGCTCATCTCATAGTTACATTCTTGATCTCTCTGTAGGTCAGCCATCAATTTCTCTTCTCTCTCTCTACATAACATCAACTCTCACTAGACGCATGCAAAAATATCCGCATGTCTGTCGGGATCCCTTTGTCCAATAAGGGACTCTCGCTCGCTAGCTAGAATTTGGGAGGATATACATGTATCCTTTAGGACCTTAGATACAAATCTCCTCCACTCCACTACACTACCTGCATAATTCAAATATATTTATCTTTTAGTACTTCTAGAAATTTTTTTACTTAAAATATTGTAATCAATTTCATATGTCATACCTGGATCTCCCTCTTGCGTGTCACCAAAGGATCTAGATGGTGGGGGGATGGAGTGACTACCCTCTCCCTTCTCACTATGTCTAGGTCTAGGCGGTGGTGTCTCTGTATGTGCATGGGGAGGTTGGTGTGATCTCAATGGTACAACATAGACCACATGATCATCTACACCTATACTACTGCCTGGGGCATCTCATCTGCTCTTTCCTCTGCCCCCTCATCTGCTCTCTCCTCTACTATATCCTTTGCTCTCTCCTCCTCCATAGGATCTCCCTCAGAGATGGGCTCCTCCTTGTCTCTATGATCCTCCTCCTCCTCCACTGGTATGTCACCGCCTTGGTGGGTCCTCTCTGAAAGACCTCGATCACCTATGGGGTAGTCATCAGAGACTCCAATATCTGATATAGTCTCTGCTGACACCTGAATAGGATACATTAGGAGCTACCTCTGTATCCTCAGTCTCATCTGTCTCATTATCTACAATATCTGCTACTATAGGTCGGCGTATAGTGCTGGGTCTCTAATAGTATCTCGTCAGGTATACATACCGAGGTATTGTCCAGCGGACCCCCTGTGTCAGACCAAATTGTCTCCTCACTCTATCATAATAATATGGCATCACTACATGACTGATAGGACCCTCTGGTAGCTTGCACTATTGTGAGTGTCTTAGTTGGTTTCGAGTATCTGGTCATTCTATCATGCGATAGTACGGTCTCCATATCACATAAGTACCTGGTATACGGTCAAAGCGTACCCTCCAAAAGAGGATATCCCCGTACTGCCAGACATCTACTAGTGGATAAGAAAAACCTCTTGGTGTGCTCACATCTACCATCACCAAAACACCCTGTGGTCATGTACAGGTGTAATTCTCAAACACCCAAACCTGTAGCAAGGTGCATACTGTAAGACTCTCCCACTGGAATCTCACAAACTGGCACAACTCATGGTAAAGATGGGCTAGCATGTTGCGGCCCCATGAGAAAACAATCTTGTCACTCTCCATCTTGTGTATGAGATGGGTGAATAGTGCTAAGAAGACTGTACCCTTTATGCTGGGTACTACAACCAAAGAGAGTATACATAGCATCACTTTCTGTACCAAAGGTATCAAGCCTGCTAGTATGGCTGATAGAGTGATCTGATCTGATCGGGTCCTCATTTGTGGTACTCATCCTAAACAATAATCCCCATCTGAAAACACCTCATTAGGACCCCGTTGCATTCTCATTCTGATAGGCTCACCTCAAATTGGAAGTCCTAGGATCCTATATACATCCTTCAGTGTGATCGTGATCTCTCTTGGCGGAAGATGGAAGGAACAAGTGTCCTCATCCCACCTCTCTATCATGGCTGATATCATGGATCGATGGAACCTCATCTATGGTAGGACTGCTACCTAGTACAATCCTGCATCTCTCAATAGTTGTATCTCATCATGTTGTAGCTTGGACAAGTTCTCTTTGACATTGAGTAATAGCCCTCCAAAGGGGTGGTCTCGGAGACGGACAAGATCTTATCCGCACAAACAACATCATATCAGTACTTTATCATCAAACAAATATAATACCCACTTGACCAGGTCAAGGTCAACCTTTTTGGGTCAAGGTCAACCTTTTTGGGTCAGGGTCAACCTTTTTGGGTCAGGGTCGACCTTATCCCCAGAAAGGATGAGAGCTTCCCACTATGGTCAACCTTAAAGGGTCAAGGTCGACATAATTGGGTCAGGGTCAACCTTTTTGGGTCAAGGTCAACCTTCCTTATAAAAAGGGAATTTTTCAATCACAAATATCAAAACAAGGAACCTACCTCAGGAAGTGGTTATCCGCTGGCCACGTGCTCTCTCGGGACCTCCATGCGGCTCACTCGAAGTTCTTCCCTCTTCAGAATTTTGCTTCTTTTTCTAAACTTTGAAAATGGTAAGAATGAGAAAGTAAGTTTTTCTTTCTCTTATTTATAGCTACAAATTAGGTTTTTATTAGGGTTTCATTTGATTTACCTAGGTCAAATTCAAATTTCCCTTTATATATATTTAGATAAACATTCACTCTTTTCATCACAACTTGAGTTCGGTAGCTCCGTTTTCAATGTTATCAATGGCGTTGGAATTTTGATTATGATACCTAACCTATTGAAATAGTTTAGAAAGGTTTAGAATCCTTCTAACTAGTTTAGGAAAAGACTTTTCAATAAGCTGCATATCCAATGTATAGATCTAACCTTATCACCCTGTTTCACCTTTCAAAATTAGTAAGCCGAAACAAAGGGAATAAGGGGCTCTATGCACTTCTCAAATTCATCCTAGTGAGGATTAGTTTCTCTATGGATTTTCATTGACCTTGTGTGTTGCAAGTTGTAGGTACTAACGGTTTCTTGCAGGATCTCCACGTTGAGGACTTGCCTATATCATTTTTACTTTATGATGTTTTATTACTTTAGCTTGCATATTCACGTAGTATCATATCTAAGATAAATTGGGTGCTAAATGTATCATCTTAAAATGGAATAAATTCCATTTTGGTAGGTTTAGCACCCTCATTTAGTACACTTTCAAATTAGATTTGCATTTAGGATGCATCTGCACTTGATTCTGCATTTCTAGGTGAAACTAGGGTTAGGATCCTATGGATCCTCCTTAATTTCCCTCTTTGTGGCTTTATTTTTAGGTAGAACCTATGTACTAGCTCTCCTAATATTCATCATACCTCCTTTATGGCCTATGTGCCTCTATCCATCATTTTCGTGTGTTTTCTCACCTTCCCAGGTCCCTGGCTGACCTGGGAATCCTGCAGATTTCTCAAGGTGACCTGCCTGAAACCTCAGGTCAGGGTTGAAGTCGATTCTAACCTAGGTCAAAATCAAGGTCTACCTTGACCTAGGTCAAGGTTGAGGTCAAATTTGACCTCTGTCGGGTGTTGATCCCCGCTTTCAGATCTGGAGCTTATCGAGGTTCTAAACTTAAAAATAGGTCCCCGAGTCTGGATGCAGAAATGTTTTCTCTGATATTCAAATTAATACATCCCCTCCTTGGTTGGTGATTGTAATTGGACCATAATTCAAGGAAAAATTTGAATTTGGGTCCCTTGCATTGCCCTAGGAGGCCTATATTGAGATCTCTATATAAACACTCTCTTTGGCCTTCATTCTTTCATGAGAGAAAATCATAAGATGATATGATGCAATTACGATTATGACATGATGATGATGCAAGAAAGAAAGAGGATGATATAGAAGGAAACTATATGATGATGCCTTAATACATATAAGGATTTTGTGGACAAGCTATTGTGGATCTTCTTTGGAGCAAGAAAGATTTCTTCCTTCCTTCCTTCCTCTTGGACCCACCATTTTCAACATTCAAGCATTCAAAAGATACTATCATGGGGTAGCAACTACTGATTGTGAGTTTGGTAGGAATACTTTAGCCTTGGGGGCTTGGTATGATTTCTTTATCATATTCAAATCTATGCATTTCTTTCTCATTTTCAATTCATGTTAGGGTTTTAATCTAGAGGATTAGATATTGGCATTACACATTCAAAGCTCTTTATAAGAGAAACCACTAGTAGAATTGGCACCTATTTTTGACAAACAATTGGTCAAATTTTATACCAAGATTGGTGGAATGATCGACAAATGGTCTTGTCACTTTCTAGTCAAAATTTTGACACATCATTGTTAAGGTTAAATATTCTACGCCAATCTTAGTCGAAATTGACTTTTGCAATTGCCAAGTTTATGCGTCAAATGTTCAACCAATCTCGGTCGAAATGTTTGGCCCATCTGACTAGGATGCCAAACCCACGATGCTAAATTTTGACATAGAATGGTCGATATGTAAACCATTCTTGGTGAGGGTTTCGAACAAAGTGCGTTGAAATTTCAACCAATATGGAATGTTAAAAAAACCACCTAAAGATAAATATCCAGAGTAATCACCAACGACATCCTAGTTAGTGATTAGTCTATATATTTATCTTTAGGTGTTACTTTGCATTAATATATATGGTTGTGTATTTTGTTATCTATTCAGATATCTATTTCTTATTCGGCTTGATTGAAAGTCTTTTTCTCTTCTTATTAAATATTGATCCCTATGGATTAAAATAAGAGATAATTTTTCAATCCCACTCCATATTGATCCTTCTTCCATTAATCCTTGCTTAATTCCTATGCTCCCTTTATGTAGATCACAACTGTCTTATATCTTGGAACAAAACTTACTATGGTTACCTTCCTTATGATGATCCCATCTTCCATGCCTTGAAAAAATGACTCTCCCTCCCATTTATATCTTTGTGACAGGAGTCACAACATTTCATTATTACAACCTTTCAAGAGAGTCACAACCCTTCATCCTTGAAAAACTAACTGCAAGGCACCTTTATAAAGCATAATTGCAACCATGTCTATAATTTAGATGATCAAATCTAATTTGAATTGCATATGATGATACCATACATTAGATATTAACAAATATTCAGTGATCATGAACCATTTCTTGGGTTATGGAGAATAATTTTTAAAAATGTTTTTTCCTTGGAAACCTTTATGCAAGACAGACATTTTTCAGAAAAAAAAATTGCCATGGAATTGTCCAAGTTGAATCTGATTTGAAAATGTGATTTGGAAAATCCAAGATAAATCAATTATCAAAGCACCACACCTGATAAAAGAATCTGATAGCACCATTCAAAATGATCCATGCATCGCCCTAAGAAATTTATAATACTGATACCAATAAATATTTAATGCAAAGATAAAGTTTTCCAGGGTATGCCTCAATTATATAACCAAATGTTGTCAAAGCAGCACACCTAATAGAAAATTCCGCTTGGACCATTCACAATTTACAATTAGCAGAAAAAAATAGTAATGATAGAATTATAATCACACTTGAAGGAGGCCTTATTATCATGGTGAGAGAACATTGCAAGTATGCTACGTTAGTGATGCTTCAGTGACATTCTTTCATTGGTTATCCTATTTGTGTGAAGGTTTTTTTAAGTGAGGATAGGTATGGTGAGTTGCAATTGGGTTCGTAGAAGTAAAAGATAAAGGGACAAGGTTCTCAATCAGGTTGGCAAGAGTAAAAGAGAATCTTTGATTGGTGATTCTAAGGTGCATTTAGGATATGTCTGAGGTGTATTGGGAGAAAGAGGATTAGATCTTAGAAACAAGGAGATATTTTGTTGCAAATTTGTGCCTTTGCTTGCTTAAAAAGGCTATTCATACCTAACCAATTTGAAGACATGGAAATAGAAAAGGACACAGAATCAATCTGAGAGACAAAGATTCTAATGGAAAATCATGTTGAAATAGAAGATTCCACACCCTCCCTAATGCAACAAGAGGAAAAGAACAAGGAGTTTGAAGCTTTGAAAATAGAAATGGCAGTGTTGAGGCTATATCGTTGTGATATGGGTAAGGTATAGCAGGCTTATATGCTTCACATGATAATAGGAGACTTTAACTGAGAAGTGATTACAACATTTTAGTGTTCTATAGTGGTTCTATTCACATGACCAAACATTGTAGGGGGTTCAATAATGGAATCCATCTCCCATCATTAGCAGACTCTGCAAACTACTAGAAAGTGTAAGGAGGCATAAGGGGAGTAATTGGCATTTCACAGGTGTGCAAACCAGTGGTGGGCATGATTGCAAATAAAGGGAAAATAAGGGGGTGTGTAGGGTTTAATTTTTATGCATACATTTGATGGCTTATTGTTTGGTGTTCTTGGTTTTTTGGAATTTTTTTGCTTGCATTGTTTCCTCAGTAGAAACAGGTAATGAATCAACAACTGCTATTTCAGGACTAAAGATAACTGCTATTCTGGTCTCAACAACTCAAAGTGGTGTAGAGAAAGACTCATGTTCAAACTGAGCTTCAAAGCATCCTAAAGAGTATAATTTGGACAATTAAATATTGAAACATGGCTTTAATACCAACTAATAATGTGATGCTGATGAAGGCGGGTTTAGATTCCAAACAAAGATTGAAAATATCATAATCACACCAAATAATAAATTCATTTTCCTAAGTTCTGGACATTTATTTACTTGAGGATATTTAAATCATTAGATGAATACCACCATATGTCACATTTTAAAATTACTATGTACAAGTACAAGCCAGAACTATGCTTCAACAAAAAAATACTACTAAAACAAACTTACAGTTATACTAGATAATAAATTCCGCCAAAGCAAAATTTACCATGACAAACTACTCATTTACACTAAACATGTAAGGGGCATTTAAGTTATTAATCAAATGTCAATTTTATGCTCAGTTATACAAGTGAATTAGTATTACTTGGTTGTGAAGGGGATCTGTTTCTTGAGAAATAATCTCCTGCAAACTCAAAATTATAAATGATACATAAACAATTGGGTTTGTATTCATGTGTGGAAATGTTGCATGCCCACCTTTCTCATCTATTGTTACTTAAAATGTAGCTCTCGCAGAACATACCATAATCAAATTGCACATATCTAAAATCTCATTCCATTTTCCAGCAAGGAGATTTCAACGACCAGCTTATAAAAAATCTTCAAATGGAACAACAATCAGAAAGGACCACCCAACCATTATCACTAGAATATCATGATGTATACTCAGAAAATGGAAGCACTTCCATTGTAGACTTGTTTATCCTTTCGAGTAAGTGGTTTAGGGTCATGAAAAGTGCCTTGAATGGGTTCCTGATCTTGACATGGCTTCCCCCCTATTCTGTCCTTCTTCCCACTCCCTTTTAGCCTAATTTCTGCATTCTGGACTGCAGACTGGTGATTCTGGGCTTCAAGGTCAGGGTTGACCTTTTAGGTCTATGTTGACCTCGACCCTGACCTAGGTCAAGGTTGACCTCAATCCTGACCTAGGTCAAGGTTGACCTCAACCTTGACCCAGGGTTCAGATCTAGGGGTTTCATAGTTTTCGGATGTTGGTCAATGCAAAAAGTGTTTTCCCGCTTCCGGGTCGGCTGTTTCAGGTTCCAAAGCATCGATTCCTAAATTATATTTAATATAGGTCCTCTCATAGGGGTAAATGCTTTAATGGGAACTTAATTCTCCTATGTCAGCCTCCTTAGAAGATTGTGCCCTAAATTCATATAAAAGGGAGCTTTCTCCCCTCATTTTCTCTAAGTCCTCTATTGAAGCCTAAGAATCCTTGAGAAATTGAAGAGCATTATTAAGTGAAGTCCAAGAAAGCTAAGGAGAAATATTTCAATCAAGCATTCATCCATTCAAGCATCCATTTTCATGAAGGAGATCCATTGGAGGCCATTGAAGGATTCAAGCTACATAGTGCCCTTTTGGTGATCTCTCCATCCACCTTCTTTAGAGCCTCTTCCAAATTCAAGAACCCATTCAAGACTTGGTGTTAGAGATCTACAAGAAAGAGATTGGAGACATCCTACCATTCTACATTCTACATATTTGGTGCATACATACTTGTGGAGTCAAGGATTCGAATCCTCCATAAGGAATTTTTCAAGCAAGGTGAATTTATGCATTTACTTTGTCTATTTCTGCAATTTCAATTACATATATTTGAGGTTAATTCCAAAACCGGGGTTTGACCAAGGCAAACCCCTCCCCCACAACAAACAATCCTCTTTTTCTTGCAGGTACAGGTTCAAGACTGCAAATTTGGACACAGATCTGGATACCCTTTTTGGCTTTCTTTTGGATGGCGTGAACAGATTCTCTGTCAGACCTGTGCAGGTCAGGGTCGACATTATTGGGTCAGGATTGACATTTGTGGGTCAAGTTTGACATTTTTCATAAGATGACATCAGAACGGAAAAATATTTCTGGGTTTTGTTTGTCTCTGCATTCTGGTTCGGGATCATATGTCAGATTTTCCAGAAATAGTCTATAGACCTCAAAAAACAACATTCTTTGATCTGTAATTTTGTGATGTTGGTTCTTCTTCCTATCCTTTTCAATTACTGTAATTAAAAATATTCATTTAATCAATTAACAAAATTTAAGACATCCTTCTTGTTATTCTCTTTTCCAAATAGTTGATTCATTTGTGCATTAACCCTTATTTTGGGGTTGATCAACATGGATCTTCCATTTGTGCATTTGAGGATAGAAAAGGAGCATCTTATCTTCTCTCTAATCACAATTACAATATGTAATCAATCAAACTCAATTAAGTGTAAAGTAGGGTTAAGGAATTCAACACACTTTAATCAAATCAAACAACAATTAACAAATAATCTCCATTACCCCCCTTATCCCCTTTCCTTTCTTTACATTTTGGTGAACCCGCGATAGACAGCTCTTTATTTTTGGTGTTAGATTTATATTGTTTAGGCTAGATATTGCATGTTCTTTCAAATTGCATTTAAATTCAATAGATCAAAATTTGGTGTTAGTTCATTTGCATTGTATTTTTGTATGAGCTTTACCACATCTAGTCCTACTTATAGTATCCCGGTTAGAAGAAGTCGTAGAATTAGGGGTTCCTTTGATCCCAAGTCTTCCTCTCCTTTCCTTAGGATCCCGGATGAAAATTTGATAACTCATGATTCCAATCCTTCCATAGAGCATAACTCTTCTCACTCATCTCATGATGAAGATGATGCTTTAAGAGTTCCTCCTGAACAAGTGCAAAACCTATCAACCAAACTTGATAAAATGGGAAATTGCCTTATCCAAGAAAACCATAATGAAGATTCTATCCAAGCTATAGAGGCTCTTAAGAAAGTTCTCCGTGATAATGATCAAGGTATTAATTTCTTGCGTAGTATTACTCATCTTGTGAATTCGAATGTTAAACCTTTAGCTCAAGAGGCTCAAGAGTTAGGATTCACACCTATTGTCACTAGTGTAGGACCTTCTTTTGTTCCTCTACCTATTATTCCTACTTACACTCCTCCTTTGATAACAACTTCTCTCCCAAGAGCACCTATCCCTATGAGTGCTCCACTGGTATCTTTACCTACCTCACAACCTTCACATCATAGTGTGCCTTTCACTTATACTAATCCTCTTCCAACCGTGGTCCCTAATGTTCCACCAGTTGTGTCTTCTATTCCTACTGCTTCTTACACTTTTCCTAGTGTTCCTAATATTTCTATGCCACTTGTTTCCTCTAATGATTCCACAATTATTAGTTTGGCTCAAACTGTGTCATCTTTACAACAACAACTTGCATCTTTAAATCAATCCAAATTTAGCATTCCTACATGTGATATGGGTAGTTCTTTATCCCTAGACATCATTCGTGCTACTGTCCCTCAAAAATCCGATATGCCTCACCTTGAGAATTATAATGGTAAAGGTGATGCTATTACTCATGTTAAAACATTTCAAATCCTTTGTAGTGATTATGCTCATGACCATAGGATTTTAGCTAAATTATTTGCTAGAAACTTTCAAGATAAGGCTTTACAATGGTATTGTTCCTTACCTCCCTATTCCATTGATTCTTTTCCTAAACTTACCAATTCCTTCATTCAACAATTTAAAAATAGCATTGGACCATAAGTGTCCTTATCTAATTTAATGCATTGTAAACAAAATGTTAAGGAAAATTTGATTGATTTTATTGGTAGATTTAAGCATTTGTATGCTCAGATTTCTTATCTTATTCCTGATATTGATATTCAACATATGATTATTTGAAATTTACAAAAATATATTAGAGATAAGATTCTACTTACTGAATTTACCTCATTTCAACAATTGTGTGCAGCACTTCACCATTATCAATTACAAGTGAGTCGGTTTGAGAGCAACACTCCAATGGCTCATGTTCCAGTTGATAAGAGTGATAATGCTCCTAATCCTAATAAGTTTCAGAAACCTAACAACTATGTCAAGATTAATAAACATATGAATGCAGTTGCTGATCAAGTTGCGGCTACATCTAATAGTGCTTCTACATCCACTTCTTTTCGTATGAATCGTACGTTTACTCCTCTCTGTGAAACTTTGCATTCTATAATGAGTAGGTTGTTAAGTGCTAGTATGATTACCTTTCCTCCTATTCGACCTCTCCTTCCTACCATGATAGCTTCAAAATCATTTGATTCTAAAGCTTTCTGCCAATACCATTGCCAGAATGGCCATGACACTGAAAAATATTACTCTCTAAAGCATAAGATTCAAGACTTAATTTATTCTAAAGCTTTGTCTGTTGATAATTGTGATGGTAATGGGAATAAATCTGTTTCTCCTCCTAATCAAAACCTTCAAATTTACACCAATCCTTTACCTACACATAATACTAATACTATAGCTCAACCATCTTTTGTAGACATTGTTTATGATTCAAAGATGGATGATCTTAATAACATTGTTAATCATGTGGAGAGCGTTGCGCCATCTCAACTTATTGTTCAAGATCCTTCACCTCCACTCTAACTTCCAATTCCACCTAAAACTCAAAAATAAACTAAGGATAAGCGACCTAGGGAACCTTTAATTACCTTTAATAATTTTGAAACAATTAAGGCTCCCGATGGTCCCCTTTATATCTATGCTAGGATTGCTAAGATACCTACTCGTGGTTGTCTAGTTGATCCCACATCTTTAATAAATGTCATTACTGAGGAAAATATTTTTATGAAAGGCTTACAATGTGATTTTTATGATTCATCTGATGCATGGATCCAAACTTGTAATGGCTTTCTTTATCATGCACTTGGTTCTATTAACTTACTTGTTGAACTTTGTGGTAAAGTTATAGATACTACCTTCATCATTATTCCTACTTCAGATCAATTTCAAATCAAATTTGGTTTACCTTGGATAATTGCTATGCATGCTATTGCTTCTCCCATTCATAAATGTCTTAAGTTCATTCATAATGGAGAAGTAAAAACAATTAATCATAGTTTGTTTCAACCTTCTAGGCCTAGAGATTGTGCTACTCTCGATTTCCTTTGGCCTTC
>MU223618.1:199467-243276 GCA_018584345.1 Thuja plicata | reverse complement strand
TTAATGTTTATCTATAATTAATGATTATATTTACTATTTAATATTTAATGTTCATCAAGCCAAATCTCGTAAGGCTTAATCTTTAGGACTTAGGCAGGAACTAGACGCTATGCGTCCTTGTTTAAATATATAAATCTTATGAATACATTTATTGAACAACCAAAGAATATCTTATACATATATGAGAGAGAAAATAAAGAAGTTTCATATATACACACTTTCTTGACCAAAATATAAATATAAGTCTATATATTGTTTGAACAACCAAAACCAACTTTTATATAAATAGATAGATAGTAAAAATCTTATTGATATATTTAATTAACTACCGAGAAAAACTTATACATTTATTATTTAACAATTAAATTAGAGAGTCAAAATGAAAAAGTTTTATATACATAATTTTTTATTAAAATATATAAATCTTATGAGTACATTTATTAAACCATAAAAAAACAATTTATACATGTATTAAAGAGAATAAAAAAAATTCATGTATACACAAATTTCTTGACCAAAAAATAAATATCTTATTTATATATTATTGAACAAGCAAAATCAACTTACACATAGATTATTTAATAATTAAATTAAAAAATTAAATATATATATATATAAATCTTATACATTTTGACAACTTATACATGCCATTAACAATTGTTAAAAAAAATTAAAAATTAAAAAATTTGTTAAAACAATTGCACATATACACTTTTTGACCAGAATATTGATAACTTGTCTACATATATATTTATTGAACAGCTTATATATTTAATGGCTGTTTGACTTTCTCCTCTCTTGCCAGCACATCATAAATTAATTAATTAAAAAAAACCATCGAACGCCGTCATCCACAATTCCGCACTTCAATCTTTCTTCTTCTTTTTTAATGCATTGACTCCGCGACAGAATCAACAAATTCTTTTACAAGGACTTTTTAACATACGCGTGTCGGTAAGTTGTAAGTAAAATAACTAGCAAAGGGTACATGTGTAGAAAAAATAAAGCTCAAATAGTCTAATTGAATTAAAGAAGATTTTAATGTTGGTCACCAGACCAAATAGGTTAATTGATTAATTGACATTTTAAAATGACATGTATGAATTGAGATAAAAGTTATAAAGTAGTACTAAACTTTCATTTATAAGAATTTATGTAAAGAAGCAAAAGAAAAGATTTTAATGATGTAGACACTATCAAACATTTCATAGGATGCAAAAGAAAATATTTTAATGATGTAGACACTCTCAAACATTTCGAAGGATGGTAATTTTAATGATGTTGATGAATTTATGTATAGGAATGTAGGTAAAGAAGCAAAATATAAAATTTTAATGATGTTAAAATAATATCAAATGGTTTAAAGGTTGGATGTTGATGGCACCAAATTTTGGAAGGATGGTAATCTTAATGATGTTGACCATACCAAACAGCGTAAAAGATAGCAAAAGATTCTAGAGTACAAAATCCGAGAACTCAAGTAAGTGTGGAAATGTAAAATATAGCATAAGATCGTAGAGTACAAAGTCCGAGAACTCAATGAAATGTGGAAATGTAAAGTAGAGTACGAAGTCCAAGAACTCAATGAAGTGTGAAAATGTAAAAGATAGCAAAAGATTCTAGAGTACATAATCCAAGAACTCAAGAGTAGAAATGTAAAATATAGCATAAGATCGTAGAGTACAAAATTCAAGAACTAAATGTGGAAACATAAAAGAAAGCATAAGATTTGTAGAGTACAAATTCCAAGAACTCAATGAAGTGTGGAAACGTAGAAGATAGCATAAGATAAAGTCCAAGAACTCAATAAAGTGTGGAAATGAAACGAACCATTACAATGATATTGATAAACTAAATGAAAGATTTTAATGATGTCAAAATAATACCAAACAGTTTAAAGGCGATATGTTGATGGCACCAAACTTTGGAAGGATGGCAATCTTAATGATGTTGATCACACCAAACAGCGTAAAAGATAGCTAAAGATCATAGAATACAAAGTCCAAGAATTCAAGTAAGTGTGCAAATGTAAAAGATAACATAAGATCGTAGAGTACAAAGCCCAAGAACTCCATGAAATGTGAAAATGAAATGTCCATTATAATGATATTGATAAGCGAAATAAAAGATTTCAATGATGTCCACAAGACCAAACAAGAAAGAAATAACATGGGACAAAGCACAAGGCCCAGAGCAGTAATGGTTGATTAAGCTCCCCCCAACAACAAGGGCGAGGAGCCCATCATGAGTACATTGGGACCTTAACAGGATACCTGTCAATACAATCAAACCAGGGATTCATCAGAGACTTAGCAGGAACCTGTCTGAGAGCCTTCCAGACAGCACTGTTACACTTGAACCCAGACCCAAAAGCAATCTGCCATAGCCGATCCCCCTTTCTCACCCTTCCCTTAGCCTCAGTATAAGCAAGCTCATACCACAGTGAACTACTGGAAGTATTCCCCCACCGATGCAGAGTCATTCTGGAAGGCTCCATATGCCAGTTTGAAAGCTCCAAATTCTTCTGCAACTCATCAAGAACAGCCCGCCCACCGGCATGAATACAGAAATGCTCGAATGCAAGCTTGAAATCCGGTATATAAGGCTTAACCTTCTTCATCTGAAAAACCTTCCTTGCAATCAATGTCCCCAGGAAGAGAAGCTGCTCAGAAAGGGGCAAAACCAGAGGACCCAAGGTAGTAATGTTGGTTTTCAATGCATCCCCTGCGACCGCCATGAGTTCTCGAGCAAGAGAAACTCCGACGCTTCCTGTCTCGTCTTCACGCTGGAAAACACAGTTATAACTCTTGTCATCTGCGCCTTTGTGGGTTCGAACCGTATGAACGAGCTCATACTTCGAAATCCTCCGATCTCTCCGCCTGTTACTCAGAAGAATCGCGGCTCCCCCCATTCGGAAAATGCAATTGCAGAGCAGCATCGATTTGTCGTTCCCGAAGTACCAATTCAGCGTAATGTTCTCCATTGAAACGACGACGGCCAAGGAATTGGGATTCGCCTGAAGAAGATCCTTCGCCAGGGCGATTGAAATCATTCCCGCGCTGCAACCCATTCCGCCCAAATTGAAACTTTTGATGTCCCCCCTCATTTTGTAGTGATTGACGATCATGGCGGACAGAGACGGCGTCGGATTGAACAGGCTGCAATTCACGATGAGAATTCCGACGTCTTTGGGCTTCACGCCCGTTTTCTCGAACAGTTCATCCAGAGCCCCGAACATAACTGCCTCTGCCTCGAGCCTCGCTTCCGCCATGCACAGATTCGGGGGACGGGACAGCACGCCGGCGGGAAGATAAGTCTCGTCGCCCAATCCGGACCGCTCTGAAACCCGCTTCTGGAACTCGATTGTGCTCTCCGTGAACGCATTTGTGTGCTCTGTGCAGTCGAAGAACCGCTGCATTGTGCATTTCCGGGGATCCTCAGGCTTGTAGCAGGCGAAATCCCGGAGGTAAACAGCCCGGGGACGGGTCATGAAGTAGACTGTGACGACGAAGACGAAAACCGCCGAACAGACCGTCACGCTCAGGAGATTGTACTGCAGCTGCTCCCATAACCGCCATATGTCCTCCACGCCCAATCTCCCCATTTCTGCAGCAGCTAACAGCAGAAGAGGAGTCGAAAGCACATACATGGCATGCTTCATGAGCTGCTGGTACCCCAATTTGACATACTTGAGTTTCACAGTCTGTAAAAAGTCCGGCAGCCTCTGTGTGATCTTTATCTGAATTGGGCTTATTCTCCCCACCTTGACAGACTCTTTAATGGCGACTTCTGCAGTCAGGCGCTCCCGTTTCCCATCACCCATTTCAATTCTCTCCTTGCTTTCCTCCATTACAGAACCCCCAAATCTCCCAAAGCCCAAAAACTCCCCTGATTTGCTCCCCAAAAGCTCAAAAACTCCCCTGTTTTGCTCTGTTATGCTCTGTTTTGAGGTCAGATTCGTGTGATTCTTTAATGGAGGGGGTGGATTTATAGAAGTGGGTAGTTGGGATCTTAACTACTGAGTTACACTAACTCTAACTATAATCTGGGTCAAGCCCAAAATTCCGATTTGGACAAGAAACAATGCAATCTGGATGGAAGCTGTGGCATTAATGTGAAATGAGGTTGCTGATCCGCTGTGATCTACTTGGCGTGAACGTTATCCGGGCAAAGGTTTTATATGGAAAAAAGCCATCTTGTTTTGCTTGTTGGACTCATCAAAGCAGGCCAACAACCTCCAGGCGAGGTCCGGGCGATGGCATTAAAGGGAAGCGTTGGTCATATAAATGAGGTAGATAGACAGTTGTTGAACTTAATTTCCCACAGCCGCCCTCCTTTGTCAAACGCTAATAACCAGTGGAATGGAGTTTAACTCCTCGGGACAAAACTTGCATGCATGGGCGAGATCCCTCGACGTGACACCAGCTTTTTACATTTCAACACTTCGCTTTTAATTTCCTTACAAGGCTTCAACAACAGTACCCTCACGTCAGTCCACTAATTGGACGGTTCACTACCCTCATCCGGATCAATCTATCAACAAACCGGAGTGATAACTTCTTTCTTATCATATTTTATATCATGTATAAGCTAATTTTGTTGTTGGAGGGGGGGTAAGGGTCAAGGATTAAGGGGTACAATCTTGATCGCATTCTTGTAACATTTTGTTCTCATCTTTTATATCATGTGTCAGAGTCAAGGATGAATAGGTCCAATCCTGAAGTCGTTGCTCATATCGTACCTTGGAGTCAAAAGACTAAGAGCTTCGATCATGACCTCATCCCTTATATCATAACTCGAAGTCAATGATCAGGGGTGCAATTCTTATCGCATTCTTGTAACATTTTGTTCTCATTCTTTATATCATGTGTCAGGGTCAAGGATGAATAGGTCCAATCCTGAAGTCGTTGCTTATATTGTACCTTGGACTCAAAAGACTAAGAGCTTCGATCATGACCTCATCCCTTATATAATAACTCGAAGTCAATGATCAAGGGGTGCAATTCTGATTGCATTCTTGTAACATTTTGTTCTCATTCTTTATATCATGTGTCAGAGTCAAGGATGAATAGGTCCAATCCTGAAGTCGTTGCTTATATCGTACCTTGGAGTCAAAAGACTAAAGGCTTCGATCATGACCTCATCCCTTATATCATAACTCGAAGTCAATGATTAAGGGGTGCAATTCTGATCTCTTCCCTTATATCATACCTTGGAGTCTGAATGAGGGGTGTGATCCTAACCTCGTCCAATAATTGAACAATTCACAAACCTCGTCAAGATCACTTTATACATTCGAGAATTGATAGTTTCTCTCCTATTATATTTGATATCATCTACGAGCTCATTTTGTTGTTCAATACCAGAGCATGAGTCTATATTACTCTCTCTTTCATCCATGGTTAATGGTTGAGGGGTATGATTGAGATCTCATCCCTTACATCATACCTCGGAGACAAGGACTAAGGTGTGCAATCTTGAAGTTGTCCCTTATATCATACCTCAAATTCAAAGAGCTCTTATCATGACCTCATCCCTTACATCATACCTCAAAGTGAATGATCAAGGGGTGTGATTGTGACCTCAACCAATAACTGTATAGTTCACAAACCTCATTACAATAAGTTTATACAAATAAGAGTTATTAGGTAGCTTCTCTCCTATTATATTTAATATTATCTACAAGTTCATTTTGTTGTTTGATAGCTATATTAATACCTCTTTGATTAGGACTCAATGATGAAGGGGGATTAACCTAGACCTCATCCCTTATATCACACTGTAGAGTTAAGGACCGTGGGGTGCAATCCCAAGCCCATCCCCTATTTCATACCTCAGATTCAAGGACCAAGCAATGCAATCTTGAAGTCGTACCGTATATCATACTTTTGCAGGGTTAAATCTTAGTGGATGTTGTGATCAAAGACCATACCATCATCCTACCCAGTTGTGAATTATGTCATCTACAAGTTCTTTATGTTGTTCATTATCCAATCCAAGATTATTTTGTTGACTGATATCGGAGTATAAGTTTATATTAATGCTTCTTAGATTAGGAGTTAAGGAACGGGGGTTGCAATCATGACCTCATCCCTTATATCAAATCTGTTGGTTTGAATCTTGGTGGATGGTATAATCAACAAACATATACCATCACCCTCACCAATTATGTTTGACTGTTTGAACTACAACACTTTGGTTGTTAGTAATTTGTAAAGTACTTTTTGAAATAAAATTGTTGAATTATTGAATTAGTGTGTATAATAGTGAGCTTTCTATAATCATATAAAAGATTTTCATTTATGTTTTAGTCTTTTGTATCACCATCTCTAAATTTGCTCGAACAATTGAACAACAACCCTTTGGTTGTAAGTAATTTTAAAAGTAAGGAAGCACTTTTCAAAATTAAATTATTAGATTAATACATATATAATAATAAGTTTTGTATATTCGTGAAAATATATTGTTTATTTTTAAGCCTTTGTGGATGGTATAATCAAGAAACACACACACACACACACACACACACACACACACACACACAGTTAAAAACATTTATTTAATTTTTAGCGTTTGTGGATGGTAGTATCAAGAAACATACCGTCACCCTCACCAATTGTGCTCAAACAATTGAAAAGAAACCCTTTGGTTGTTAGCATTTTTAAAGTAAGGAAGTAGTTTTCAAAATCAAACTATTGACTAGAGAGGGAGAGAGAGTTAGTTTTGTATATTTGTGACAATTTTTTATTTATTTTTGAGACTTTATGGATGACATAATCAAGAAACATATCGTCACCCTCACAAATTGTGCTCAAACAATTGAACAACCACCCTTTATTATTTTTCAAAGTACTTCTTAAAATAGAATTGTTGACTTATAGAATTAGTACATATAAAAAATAAGCTTTGTATATTCATTATATAAATTTTCATTTAATTTTGAAACTTACATATTTTTACTAGATCCTTATTTGATTTTAATTGAGTCTAATTTGAAATTTGACCTAATATATTCACGAGCTAATAAATAATATAATTTTATATAAAGTTAACCTCATTTCTTCATATTTTTCTTATCCCCATGAACAATTAATGCCAAACATTGATAAATAGTCAAAATAAAACATTAATGGTCATTGAAACTAGGGGAGAAGACCCTGTAGTTGAGCGCATTCTAATAGTTGTGATAGTAGTTGTTAATTAAATACCCACACTTGCTGATTTAATAGCCAATATTTTTAACAACATTGTACCAATATTTATTACTTTAAAGTTGCTTTTGCTAATGATGACTACCCATAATTGAATGAAATGTGTCCCTTTTCCTAAAAAGTAACCAATAGTGTGATGTCACATCAGCTGTACAAGTATGGGGGTCCCTAATGCACTACAATTGGTCTCACTTTTTTTTGGGGTTGTTTTGGACACATTGGCAAAAAGCATGTTGATGTGGCATCGTATTTGATGATGTGGCCCTGAAACCTTAGTTATAAGCAGGGGACTTGCCAAGTAAGCTGCTGTAAAAAAATGGGAGTGATTTGAAATTTTCATGTAGGATTTTGAGAACCGCGAAGTTAGGGTGCTCAACTACCAGGTCCTCTCCCCTAGTATGCTTTTAATACACTTCACTTTTATAAAGATTTATTGAAATCACTTTTTTCATTGCTTTCATTAAAATTTCAAGTTACAAGCTTGCAAAAAAATAAATGAAAGGAAAAATGAATTTTACTATTAAAAAAGTGAGAGGTCCAAAACCTATTTTTATAAAATATTTTCAATGCTTAAATTATATTTGTTAAATTTATTAAAAATATTATATCTAAATATTTTATAAATTAATAAATTAAAAATATAAATGAAACTTATTATAGTGGAGGTGTTTCTCAAAATGATGGGGTCTCAAGGAGAAAATATCTCTTAGCCGCCTCAATGTCTAATGCTCAAATGAACTAATGAAACAATGTTGCAAACTAAAATTTATGCTAAGTTTAGTAGAAAGTATAAAACTAAAAATGCTAATTTACACTTATACACAGTATGATATAAACTATAGAAATGGAAAGTACCTAAAACATAGAACATAATAGCAAATGGATTAACTCCCGGCCTCGAATGCCAACATGTCTTGGGGATGTCAACTAGTCAGAAAGCTACTGGAAAGAATATCTTAGTCTGCCAAAACCTATTTATCTGCATACATAGAGATAGGAAAAATGTTGGAGGGTGTATAAGAGTTTTCCTTAGTGAAACCCTTGTTTTGGTGTTTCCATCTCCCAAGATCATATAATATACATAATAATAATAGACATGTAAGAGAGCCTTACCAATATTTGTGGCTCTCCTCTTGAGACAGTAGTTATAATAGACGTAATATTTAGAGGAGTCTTGGCTACTATAAGAGTCCAAGAACTGAGAATATTTTGATAGATATTTGTTGTGAGAGAGAAAGAGATAACTTAGACAAGTTGAAACGACGTTTCAAGATGTTTTGGACCGCCAAAATTAGGAAGAATGTGAGTTTTGGTGTTTGGAATGTGTGGCAAGAGCCATTACAAGGGCATTTGGCCACCAGGATATGTGTCAAAGGAAAATTACATGAAATATTCTCATTTAAATATAAAAATCTATCAATATTTTAGCCCACCATATAGACATCTATGCATTGTAATTCCGTCCAAACAACAATATACATAATATGAGAGGATTCTTGCCTACTATGAGAGTCCAAGAATGAAGAGTACTTTGATAGAGTTTCGTTGTTAGAGATCAAGAGATAAAGATAGACCAAAAAGATGTTTCAAGATATTTTAGAATAGCCAAAATAAGGAGCAATGATATTTTGTTGTTTGGAATGGGGAAAAAGAGTCATTACAACCACGTTGTTCATTGGGACATGTAGCAAAGGAATATTATATGAAATATTCTTATTTAAAAATTAGAATCTATTAGGACTTTAGCACGCCATGTAGATGTCTTTGCATTGTGATCTCATCCAACTGATTTCTCCAAAAACACAAACTATAGGCTACAATCATTGTTGCCTATGTGGTTGGAATCATGAAATCTTGATTATAGGTTTTGTCATAAATGTATTGAACATAATGCATAATGGTGAAATTAGCATAAGGTGCAATTTGTGACACTATATTGTGTCCCCATTTTAGTGAATTGACCATTTAATTGAATCAACTACACTAAAGTAGCTAAAAATACATAAAATATTAAGTACAAAAAATGTATTAATTACCCCCAAAAAGAATATTACAGAGGATGCAAAGTATGACCAAGCAGACACAAACAATGCCTCCAGTGTTTATGCTCAACAAAAAGCTATAACATCTAACATGAAATTTGAGTGTTGCAAAACTGAAAATAGCGTAGTTCCCAAAAGTTGAAGAAGCTAGCATGATGAGAAGAATGCTTGATAAAAATATCTCGAGTTAAAATAAAAATTTGGTAAAGAGGTGAATTTATGCCCCCTCATGTTTTTGTCTACAACAATTTTTTTGGGAATTTAAGGACAAAAAATGAATATATGTGTTGGAAAGTGGGCCCTTTAGGGGTCCTTTTCACTCTTCACAATAAGGGATTTTGTTGAGAATTATATAGAGGGTCACAACTAAAATGCTTCACAGATAGGTTTTTTGGCTTCCATGGGTCAAGGATTTGTGGTCCACGATAAGAAGTGATGAGCCCCCGGATGAGGTAGGCCAAAAAGATTCAATTTTGTCTTTGTTTACTACTTTATCATTGAGTTTGAAAAATTTGAGCAATGAAGACATCTAGGATGCATGCAAGTGTTCAATATATTTTTGTGATTTGGGATCCACTTTATTGTCCTAGGGCTTGGGATGAAGACATGTTGGCATCCAAGGTGTGATATCATACATAGAATTTAGAAATGTAGAATTTTTCTTAATAACTTATAACTATGTTGAAAAAATGCTAAGTACAATGTAAAGTATATGTAGATATAATATTTTACCCAGCAAAGATTCAAAATTTTAGGTCCTACAAGAGGTTTGCAAGCACATTGATAGACTCGTCTTGTTTTTAAAATGGAGCTATATAGAGAACATCACAATGATAAACTGTGGGTTGCTAAGAGGGGTGGGACTCTAGTGGGTATATGAGATGTTAGAGACTAGGTAGGAGGAGGTTGAAAGAGAGGCAAAAATAGTGGAAACAAAAAGACCTAAGTTACAATAAAAGGTCTCTTCTCCCATAGTATCTCCAATCACCACAGTCGTGTCGTCATCGAGTGTTAAGATCAAAATCCACACTAGGTTCACCAAATTGTAAAGGAGGGGCTTCACTAATTTGAATATGACAATATTTAAAGGAGAAAATATCCCTTGTCTACCTTAATGTGTAATGCTCCAATATTATAATGAAATAATGTTGCAAATGAGAATTTATGCTAGATTTAGTAAAGTGTATAAAACTAAAAATGCTTAATAATACAAGTGTATGATATGATAAAAATCTATTAAATACATAAATAGAAAGTGCAAAAAGAATAGGACACGATACTAGATGGATTAGCTCTCTATTTCAAACACTAGCACACCTTTGAGATGTCTAAGTGGTTGTGCTATCATCTACACAAGTAAAACCTAGAAAGAATATCTTAGTTTTTTAAACCTATTTATTGTACATATAGAGATAGAAAAAATGTTGAGAATTGTATAGTGCTTTGCCTTAGTCAAAACACCATTTGGGAGTTTCCACCTCCATGGACAGCCAGACAATATTGAAATACGTAAAATAAAATAGTCATGTGATAGAAAAAAACCCTACCATGGAGGAGAACCCCTAACAAGATATACAGACAATATACAAGTGTTGATGACAATTATTCAATTGTGTATTGTCATTGATGTTTAGACAAGTATAGTGATGTTTACATAAATGTCTAATCCTATCCGAGCACAGTCAGTGTCTGTCGAGCTCTCTTGGGCATTGAAGATGACCAAAGTGATTTTTAGTTCTAACCGAGTTCACTCGGGCATTACAGTTTTGGTCAGGCGTTGAAGGATTTTAGTGTTGACCGAGTAAAACAGTTAGTGTCAGTTGACTAACAGTGGATTATATTTGATGGATAATTATTTATATGCAGCTGAAAGACACGAGTTTTATTATTTATTTGGAAGGATATCAAGGCCAACTTGACAAGGCTTATCTTATATATATAAGGTCAAGTTTGGATTGAATAGTGAGAAAGTGGTGATGTGGGATTGCATGTGAAGTGTGGTATGAAGAGTGAAGGCAAAATCAGATGGGATTCTGATTGAAGACAGAACATAGAGGACTACAAAAGAATATCTGATTAGTGAGGATCAAGTATTTAATCCAGAATATAGATCTGAATCAGCAAAGATAGTTGCTTATCAAAATAGGTCAATCCATTGTTACTCTCTAACACTTGTAGTAGTGATCAAAATCTCTTAACAGAGTAGACTTAACAGTCTTTTGTAAATCCTCTCACAAGGTAACATTTCTACATTGAAGTGTTTGAAGACCTCTCACAAGCCACTCCTTACAGGGTGATTAAATCCTCTAACAGGGTTACACTTAACAGTGTGTTATTGTAACCTTCGACAGGGTTGGTTCCTAACATGGCTCACTTCAGAAGAGTGAAAAACAGTGACTAGTTACTATTGGTGTTTTTCCCCATATTGGGTTTCCACGTTAAATCTTGGTGTTATCTGTGTACATTTAATTTGATTTATGGTTTACGTTTCTGCAATTAATTACTAAAGATAATCACAATTAATATCCTAAGATTTTCTATGTTAACCGAGTGACAGTGAAATATCTATGTTAACCAAGAAACAGTGTTCAATTTGTTTAAGACATCTAAGGGACTTTGATTTGTTTTGGTGGTAGCTGATTCACCCCTCCCCTCTTAGTTACTCAACTCATTTCCAACAACTGGTATTAGAAATGCAAGTGCTTACAGGGAAGGTTTAAAGGGCTAAGCTAAAGATCAGAGATATCTTACATAAGGGAGATCCCTAAGCTCAACAAGGACAACTTTGCTGCATGGCAAGATCTGATGAGGCTACATCTATCTACTATTGGAGATACTAGTTTTTAATTCTTGGATCACAAGTATGTGGAACCACCAAGACCTATGTTTGTGGATCAGATGGTGGAAATGAAGTATCATAACATAATGATGATTGATATAGCCTCTACACTCAGCTATTCCGAATTTGATGAATTCAAGGACTGCCCTATTGCCTTTGATATGTGGAACAAACTACATGATATCTATGGAGGAGATGCAAATGTAAAGAGAGCCAAAGAAGAAAGTCTCAAAGGTCAGTTTGATATGATGAAAATGAAAGAAGGAGAAAACATTACAAAATACAGTGAAAGAATCAAGAAAAGTGTTAGTGCAATCAGAGATACTGGTGGAACAATTGAAGACAAAACAATAGTCAACAAGGTATTAAGAACTTTACTTCCTATCTATGCAATTAGAGTTTCAGCTATTCAAGAGATGAGATGCAGTAATGACATAACTCTAGATAAATTGATTGGAAGATTATCATCTTTTGAGTTGGATAACTTTGACAATTATTCTCCTAATCCTAGCAATCTTGAGTCAGCATTCAAAGCTAAATTAAAACTTGGAAAGATGAAAGGAAAACTGATTGACAGCGACAGTGATGATGATTATGATGATGAGGATCTGGAAATCATTGAAGCATTACTTGCAAGAAGAGATGCAAAAGGAAAATGACAATACAAAGGAAGAATACCATTGATTTTCTTTTCATGTGATGAGGTTGGTCACATTGCTGCTAAGTGTCTGAACAAGGAAGACAAAGGGGAAAGAAAGTTCATCAAGTATAAAGGAAAGAAAGATTACAAAAGCTACAAGGACAAAGGCAAGAAATCTTGTTATATTGCTAAAGATTCTGATACTGATGAAGATGAAGATGAAGATGAAATGGTTTACATTTCTATTAAGGATGAGTCAGATAGCAAAGATAATGAAAATACTGCACTATACTCTCATATTAGCAAGAATAACACCTGGGTAATTAATAGTGGTTGTTCTCACCACATGATTGGTGATAAAACTAAATTTAAACATCTTGAACACTATGATGGTGGGAGTGTTAGTTTTGGGAATGATGAAGCCTGCTATGTGAAAGGTAAAGGTTGTATTGCTCTTACTGAAGGAATCAAATGTGATAATGCTTATTGGGTTGAAGGACTAAGGTGTAATCTACTATGTGTGGCACAACTGAATAACATTGGTTTCAAGGTAGAATTCATGAATGGTAAGGCCAATCTCCTAGATGGTAGAGGAAACCTAGTTGGAACTGGCAGGCAAACAAAAGGTAATCTATTTTATCTTGATCTCAATGAAAGTTCATGTTTTATTGCACAAGTAGAAGAAAGTTGGTTATGGCATAAAAGGTTGTGTCATGTGAACTTTGACAACCTGATCAACATAAGTAAGAACATAAGAGTAAGAGGTATTTCTATTCTGAAGAAACCTGAACTAGCAATATGCAAACAATGTCAAATTGGGAATATGGGCAAAACAAGCTTCAAGAGCAAGAACTACAATATAGAAGAAGTCTTGGAATTGGTGCATACTGACTTATGTGGACCAATTGGAACACCAAGCTACGCATGTGAGAAGTACTTCATTCTATTAGTTGATGATCATTCTAGAATGATGACTGTTATGTTTCTCAAAGATAAATTAGAAGCCTTTCAGAAGTTCAAATGGTACCTAGCCAGAGTTGAAAAAGAAACAGGAAAGAAACTTAAATGGTTAAGATCTGATAGAGGAGGAGAATTCATTTCTAATGAATTCAATGAGTTATTCAACGAAAGAGGAATCAAAAGACAAGTATCTTCCCCAGGTACACCACAGTAGAAGGGTGTTGCAAAAAGAAGGAACATATCCATTATGGATTGTGCAAGAACCTTGATGATTGAGAAGGATGTTGCTACCAAATACTAGAAAGAAACCATTAGCACTGCAATTCACACCTTGAACCGAGTTAAACTAAAGAAAGGTACTGAGAAGACACCTTTTGAATTATGGTATGGCTATAAACATAATGTTCATTATTTCAAAGTATTTGGAAGTAAATGCTACATCTTGAAGGAAACAAGAAATGGAAAATTTAATATAAAAGGTGATGAAGGTATATTCCTAGGCTACTCTAGCAAAAGCAAAGCATATAAATGTTTAAATCTTACTACTCATAAAGTCATTAAAAGTGTCCATGCAAAGGTCGATAAGTTTGCAAAGAGAAATGAAGAATAGAGCAGTAAAGAGCCTGAAGACTACATAAACTTTGTGTATTATGAACCTGATACTATACCTAAGACACAGGAAAAGGTGATTGGACAGCAAGCATGTCAACCACTGAATTCATCAGCACAAACCTTGTTGCAACCTGTGCAACCAGTGATGCTAACTGAAGAAACCAAGTCAAAAATAGAGGGAACCAAGTCTCAGACTGAAGAAACTGAGTCACAGACAGAGGCACCTGAGTCATAGAGAGAGGTACCCAAGTCACAGACAGATACACCCAAGTCACAGACAGATACACCCGAGTCTCAGACAGTGGAACCCAAGTATCAGACAGAAGAACATGACAAAATATTTGAGCATGGTGAACATAGTGGAGCAAGCCCAGAATCGAAGAGGAGGGATCCTGTACTTGAAAAATATGTTAGAAGGCATCATGCACCTGAACAAATAATTGGAGAGCAGACAAAAGGTGTAATGACAAGGAACAAAATAAAAGGTACATGTTTATTTAGTGAAATTGAACCTAGAACTATTAAAGATGCATTAAATGATGAGAACTAGAATGAAGAAATGAATGAATAAATTGAGTAGATAGAAAAGAACAAAA
The DNA here is from genome assembly GCA_018584345.1 of Thuja plicata. Classification (NCBI taxonomy): domain Eukaryota; kingdom Viridiplantae; phylum Streptophyta; class Pinopsida; order Cupressales; family Cupressaceae; genus Thuja; species Thuja plicata. The sequence continues at coordinate 228,376 of MU223618.1, read as the reverse complement.
CCTGGACTCTTGTACCTAGACCAAAAGACAAGAATGTGTTTGGTACTAAGTGGGTATTCAGAAACAAGATGAATGAGAAAGGTGAAGTTTCCAGAAACAAAGCCAGATTAGTATGTAAAGGATATGCTCAAGAAGAAGGTATTGATTACGGAGAAACTTTTTCTCCTATTGCAAGACTTGAAGGAGTCAGAACTCTTCTGGCATATGTTGCACATAAAGGATTCAAGGTATATCAAATGGATGTAAAATCTGCATTCTTGAATGGAATTCTAGAAGAGGAAGTCTATATTGAGCAACCTAAAGGCTTTGTAGATCCTAACAAAATGAATATGGTTTGCAAACTGCACAAATCATTGTATGGACTGAAGCAAGCTCCGAGAGCCTGGTATGAAAGACTGCATGTTACTTGATAATTATTGGATTTCAGAGAACTAATGACAATAGTAGCTTGTACATCAAAGAAGGACCTCAGAACAAGATACTATTGGCAGAAATATTTGTTGATGACATATTGTTTACTGGATATGATTACTTATGGAGACTATTCTCAAAATCTATGAGTAAGGAATTTGAGATGTCTATGTTTGGTGAAATCAAATTATTTGTTCGCTTACAAGTTTATCAGGTGAAGGATGGTATCTACATTTCCCAGTCTAAATACATAAAAGAGATACTGAAGAAATTTGGGATGAAAGACTCTAGACCAGTTGGAACACCTATGCCTATTGGACATAAGCTATCTAAGGATGATGATTCAAAGGAGGTAAATCAGACTACATACAGATCCATGATTGGAAAACTTCAATATGTTGTTCACACTAGACCTGATATTGCATTAGCAGTCGGTATTGTTGCAAGGTTTTTAGCTAATCCTAGAGAGAATCATTTGATGGATATCAAAAGGATTTTGAGATATCTTAAGGGTACTAAAGATTATGGATTATGGTATAAGAAAGGAGGAAACTTTGATTTGAAGACTTTTACTTATGGTGATTGGGAAGGAAGTGTTGATGACAAAAAGAGCACAAGTGGTGGAGCACTATTTATTGGAAAGAGGTTAGTCTCCTGGACAAGCAAGAAACAAAACTGCATTTCTCAATCTACAGCAGAAGCAGAGTATGTTACTGCAGCAGTGAATTATTCAAACATCATATGGTTCAAATAATTATTGTTAGGTATGAAGGTGGAAATCACAGAACCAATCATTATCTATTGTGACAACACCAGTGCTATTAAAATCTCAAAGAACCCTTTGATGCATACTAAGACTAAACATATTGCAATAAAGTATCATTTCTTGAGAGAATTGGTTCATGACAAGGAAATTAGATTGGAATATGTGAGTACTAAAGAACAAATTGAAGACATATTCACAAAACCATTACCTAAGGATGCATTTTTATATCTTAGAGGAAAGCTAGGGGTGATTCCCCTAACTGAGGCTCACTAAAATATAGTTTAGTGATGCATCAACCGAGCTATAGAATAGACTTAACATGTTGATGCAGATATTTAGAGCTTATTTCATATGAATCAGTACATACAGGTACATTACAACTTCATTAGATATGTTAGTTGGTGTCTTTCGCATTAGTTGTCAAAGAGGGAGAGATTATTTTATGTCATATTGATTAGTGAAAGAGGGAGAGATTACTGATGGAGACATTGATGACAGAGGGAGAACTTTATCATAAACATAGATAAATGTAAGAGGGAGAAATCTGTATTTCAGTGATAGAGGGAGTTATTGGATGTGAATTAGAATGAAGCTAAAGACATTAATAAAATTGGATGAGAATCAAAATAAAGCTAAGGACATTAATGAAAATTTCATTCTTATGTCTGTTTCTCTATAATTCTTTGTTTTTATGACATGTTGTGTTGCCATCAATGCCAAAGAAGGAGATTGTTGATGACAATTATTCAATTGTGTATTGTCATTGATGTTTACATAAATGTCTAATCCTATCCAAGCACAATTAGTGTCTTTCAAGCTCTCTCGGGCATTGAAGATGACCAAAGTGATTTTTAGTTCTAATAGAGTTCACTCGGGCATTACAATGTTGGTCGGGCATTGAAAGATTTTAGTGTTGACCGAGTAAAATAGTTAGTGTCAGCCGACTAACAATGGATTATATTTTATGGATAATTAGTTATATGCAGCCGAAAGACATGAGTTTTATTATTTATTTGGAAGGATATCAAGGTCGACTTGACAAGGCTTATCTTATATATATAAGGTCAAGTTTGGATTGAATAGTGAGAAAGTGGTGATGTGGAATTGCATGTAAAGTGTGATATGAAGAGTGAAGGCAAATTCAGATGGGATTCTTATTGAAGACAAAACACATATGACTGCAACAGAATATCCGATCAGTGAGGATCAAGTATTTAATCCAGAACAAAGATCTGAACCAACAAAGACAGTTGCTTATCGAAACAGGTCAATCCATTGTTACTCTCTAACAATTATAGCAGTGATCAAAATCTCTCAACAGAGTAGAATTAACAGTCTTTTGTAAATCCTCTCACAAGGTGACATTTCTACATTGAAGTGTTTGAGTACCTCTCACAATGCCACTCCTTACAGGGTGATTAAATCCTCTAATAGGGTCACACCTAATAGTGTGTTATTGTAACCTTTAACAGGGTTGGCTCCTAATAGGGTTCACTTCAGAAGAGTGAAAAAAGTGACTAGTTGCTATTGGTGGTTTTTCCCATATTGGGTTCCCACGTTAACTCTTGGTGTTATCTGTGTACATTTCATTTTCTTTATGGTTTATGTTTTTGCAATTAATTACTAAAGATAATCACAGTTAATATCCTAAGATTTTCTATGTTAACCGAGTGACAGTGAAATATCTATGTTAACCGAGCAATAGTGTTAAATTTTTTTAGGATATCTAAGGGATTTGGATATGTTTTTGTGGTAACTAATTCAACCCCCCTCTCATTTACTCAACTCATTTCCAACAAAAAGATCATATAATATAAAATATAATAAAATACATGCAAGAGAGTGTTATCAACAGGTACAAATCCTCTCTTGAGATAGTAGATGCAATAGACATAATATGAGAGGGGTCTTGGTTCTTGTTGCAATTATTATTTACATTTTTTGTTGCACTTCTATTTACATAAGTCTTGATTTACATAACTATTCTATTAGAATCTTATATTAAGGTTAAATACAAAGAATATGAGATTGTATTACTCTTAACCCAAAATTTATTTCCTAATCTTACTTATTTGAAAATATTGTACTACTACAAATTATATTTGATTATTAGACATTTAATATTTACAATGTTAGTTACTAATATAATCACTATTTATTAAATAAAATGTAAAATATAGAGAGTTTTCTTATAAAATTACTAACAAACCTAAACTTTCCTCATTCTTATTTAAATAAATAACTCTTAGTATCAAAAGAATAGTGCAATATTATCAGGAATTTATTATCATGAAGTCTCATCAAACACTCAAAATGTATGCAACTTAATAAGATATTCCATAATATGAAGCAAAAGTGCTTAGACTAATCATACAAGAAAAAACATATAGTTATAAAATTGCTAGTGATGTGAACACAATATTTATTAAATACTTATCACATTCATGCATCTGCAATAGAGGGTTTAACTTATAGTGCCCTGCTGAGGAACCCTTAGCGCAACAACAAATACGCATCAAACATGCGGTTAAAAAAAAAAATCAAATATGCACTTTTAATTTAAGCAATGCTACATAACCCATTTGTTATATCAAAATAGAAAACACAAGGATAAGGATTACACAAATACTTATCACTACATACCTAATTTGTGCTTTCTTGTTTCTTCACCATGTCCCAATACCTATATCTATACACATGTCTTCACGACTATATACATGTCATAAAAGTCATTAAACATTAAATACATGACCATGATAAACCTTTCTTATAAACCTATCTAGGAAAAAATATAGATAATCATAAACAAGTCCTAAGGGGTCGGATCTAAGTCTTGGGGGCTCATCTTTGATGGCTTTTCCTATGTCACGCATAGAGACTTTGTAGTTTGACTCTTGAATCTTGAACCATATTATACTGGTTCACAAATGCAAGGATAAAAACTGCATCATATATTTATTATCATATTTTTAAAAAGATACAAAAGTGGATACACAACCCTTTCTAGGAATCGATTCCCCAGACAGTTCCACCATCGACTACCACCCACAAGATGAAACAAATAGAATCGTGGTTAACGATATAATATACCAACACCAACAACTAAGTAAACATGATATATCCACAAGTATAAATTACATATACAAACAAGTATGAAGCAAGACAAGAGCCATTAGATACCTCTACTCACAATCGTAATAGGATAGGACTCTAGAGTAAAATCAAGGGATCATAAAGTCTTTAAGCTTATATCTTCCACATTTATCAATTTATGAATCCATTCCAAAAGGATAATACACAGTAACAATTAGGTCTTCACAAGACCCCAATTTCAAATGATCCATCCATGAAACCACTTCAATTATAGAACTAATTGAAATACCTCACAATAAGTACAAGAGTGAACTAAGGACAAATCGTAAGATGATGTAACTTCATAGAATATATCCAATCTCAATACAATGGTAGACAAAGAACCAAACCCAAGATGCTTTTGACATTATGATATACAAATCCCCTAAGACTTTTATCATTCAATAATTTGCAATCAAACTTTATTGACTATATCCTTTCTTAAGTTCTCTCTAATCTATGTTGATCAATAATTATTTAATATCAAGAAAATCCTAACTATCTTCACATCTTGATAGATCTTTTAGCAAGTAAATTACATTTTCTCAAAATTCAATACTTTATTGTAAAATTTCCCTTAATGAAAGCATGAGCTTCATCTATCCTCTTTGGTCGTATATCCTAAATACACATTTACACTTTAAATATTGCAAGATATAAAAGCAATAAGGTAAATTATCCTATTATTCTAGCTTTTAATATTCCAACAAATGATTATATTTTTATGATGATAATTAATGAATCCCTAGAGCCTAATTTTGTTTTCCCAAATTGTCAACAATCGCATCACTTTGGAGCTCAAAAATTAATGCCAAGAGCCATAAGTATGACTATTTCATACCTTTTAGAAATATTCTAACACAATATTAACTAACAAAATAAAAAGAATATCAATATGCTTTAAATCCCCAATTCATATCTTATACATTTAGTATAAATTTATACTTCTAATATAGAAGGTCTAGAATCAATATCTTATACCTATAGCAAAGTAGTTAAGAAAATATCTATTGGACAATTCAAAATCTAATTCTTCACAAAGTTTATAGGTTAAATATTATGGGCCCATATTTATAATAAATCTAGAAAAATAATTTAGCACATTTTAGAAATGAAATTGTTATTTTACGCTTTGTAATGAAATAGAGTTACAATGCTAATTGTTTACTTAATCATATGAATACTTTCTAGTCCTTCAAGAAAATCTTCTTTGAAGATATATATAATTTTAATCAATCAAATTATATGATATTTTTAAACATGGTATTTTATACTTTATCATTAGTTAATTGACCTATCCATATACTATTTTGTACAATCTACTCGTATTTTTGTATTTGTATCTTTGTGCTTTATTTTATCTATCATTATTTGTTTCTCTTTGCCATACCTTAATCTCTTTATATCCCTCTTTATTTTAGCATTACTCGTTTATCTTGTTTTCTTTATTCCCTATACTATATTAAATCATTAATCTATATTTATATTATCTTCTCATCATCTCTTCCCTCACACGTTATTTATACTTTCAATATATATTATTGAGACCTTCATTGTACTTTTCGCTATTGATCTCTTCTAAAATCAAAGAAGGTACCTTAATCCTTCCAGAACCCATTTGTGTGTGTGTGTGTGTCACAAACCTTCATAAAACTTTAATTTGACATGCTTTTGAATCAAATTATTGATCTAACTAGTTAAACAATTTGAAATTAAATAAGTTAAGAACATTCTGTGGATATCTATTTAAAAGGATTTGAGGTATGTTTTCCCAAATTGTCAACTATCACATCACTTTGGAGCTCAAAAATCAATGCCAAGAGCCAAAAGTATGACTATTTCATAGTTTATAGAAATATTGTAACACAATATTAACTAACAAAATGAAAAGAAAATCAATATGCTTTAAATCCCTAATTCATATCTTATACATTTAGTATAAATTTATACTTCTAATATAGAAGGTCTAGAATCAATATCTTATACCTATAGCAAAGTAGTTAAGAAAATATCTATTGGACAATTCAAAATCTAATTCTTCACAAAGTATCTAGGTTAAATATTATGGGCCCATATTTATAATAAATCTAGAAATAGAATTTAGCATGTTTTAGAAATGAAATTTTTATTTTACGCTTTGTAATGAAATAGAGTTACAATGCTAATTGTTTACTTAATCATATGAATGCTTTCTAGTCCTTCAAGAAAATCTTCTTTAAAGATATATATAATTTTAATCAATCAAATTGTATGATATTTTTAAACATGATATTTTATACTTCATCATTAGTTAATTGACCTATCCATATATTATTTTGTATAATCTACTCGTATTTGTATCTTTGCGCTTTATTTTATCTATCAACATTTGTTTCTCTTTTCCATACCTTAATCTCTTTATATCCCTCTTTATTTTAACATTACTAATTTATATTGTTTTCTTTATTCCCTATACTATATTATCATTAATCTATATTTATATTACCTTCTCATCATATCTTCCCTTACACATTATTTATACTTTCAATATATATTATTGAGACCCTCATTGTACTTTTCATTATTGATCTCTTCTAAAATCAAAGAAGGTACCTTAATCCTTCTAGAACCCATTTGTGTGTGTGTCACAAACCTTCATAAAACTTTAATTTGACATGCTTTTGAATCAAATTATTGATCTAACTAGTTAAACAATTCAAAATGAAATAAGTTAAGAACATTCTATGGATCTCTATTTACAAGGATTTGAGGTATGCTTTTAGCTTCATTATGATTCTCAAATGACAAACTATAAAATGAGAATATAAAGTTGTGATATATGATGCAGAATTGATGTAAATTGATATCCTAAATGATCAAAACAACTAAATTAAGATTCAATTATCTATTTTAACAATGCTTGAATGAATACACAAGATGCAAACCAGCATTATGTCATTGATTCGATGATCGCGGAAGCACAATTGAACATTATGCACTTGCTCTACATGAAGGTGAACAATTGTGGATGATTTGCACTAAGAATGATTACTATTTATAGGGTTTCCCAAGGTGTAGGGGATGAGTGATATAGGTGTTCTCTCATAGAGTATGCTTGAATCACTTCTATGCCTCTCCTCTAGACCAAATGGATTTCTTCACAAACCCTATAATAAGGGTGGAACACTTAGTTCTCTTACCCTTCAATCCAAGAACCCCTATACCATTAGTGTATTCATGTTTCACTGAATCTATTGGAGAAAATTCCACCAAACCATTACAACACACACACAGAGTCTTCCAGGGTTGTGATCACATCAAATTGTGTCTATAGACTCCATTATTAAAGGTTTATAACCATATTCTATCCATCCTTCAATCGAGTTCCTAAAATATAGGAATATGAATAGTTCTTTCTTGTAGCCCTATCCAGGCTCCTAAATTGGAATAACTAAAAAATATTGATAATAAGCCCCCAAACTACTCTTTGATCAAGATACCCTATGTAAAACTCAAAATATTTCTAGGTTAGGGGTCCTCAATTCATTCGTCTAGTTCCTCAATACCCTTAGAGACTGTATCCTTAAAAGTAGGGCTAATTGATTCAACTGGTGCAATTCTTCTCAAAACTAGATGAAATGGATTCATAGGTATTAACCACTGCTCACAGGGTCTTGTCAACTCCCAAATACCATCCTCCAACCATTGGATTTCACTATTCAATCCAACCCTACAAATTACAACTCATTGTTCCTCTTTTTCCCTAGTTAGGGTATTGCCAAGCTCATCTAAGGCAAGAGCTCATAAATCACCATTGCTACCTCTGCAACTAAAACCAAAGGAAAACCTATGTAAAATGAACCCTCTTTCATTCCTCCAAGGAAAAATTACTTGCCACTATGGGAAAATATGAGAGGATTCATTCTTCCCAACAAGATATGACAAGCATCCATGGGTAAGACATCACACAAAAAATTGTCCTTAGATCTCCCTATTGTAAACTCTACCCAATCTTGCTCATTCACTAACACATGTTGGTCTTTATTTAGCTAGGTGACCCTATAGGGGTTAGTATGTTCTATTCTTTTCAACTTTAGCTTATCAATTGCTTCAACAGAAATGATGTTACTAGTAGATCCAAAGTCAATGATAACTTTGCAAACCTTACCTAAGATCTTGCACTTAACTCTGAATAGAGACCTACTATGGCTTGGCTCTTCTCAGACTGGTTCTTTGAGTAGTGTCCTTCTGATCATAATATTCTCCCCTATCTCATAATCCAATGCCACCTCTGTTGTCTTGCTACTAGAGGAATCTTCTTGCACATAGATTATTCTTTTCTCTCCACCTTGGGATGATGAACTCTTTTCAGGACACCTATATATAGGAAGCCCATACTAGTGAAAATTGTAATACTTCATAGAAGAGAAGTAAGACCATCTTCCTTGGCCACTTGATCTTCATCTATAATTGTTTCTAGGGCCTCTACCTCTGTTATTACCTCCTCTGCTACTAGATTCTCCCTGCTTCTCAGTGAGCTTGGACTACTCTTGGTTCCTTGCTTCAAAATTCCTTCCTCCAAAACCTCCTCTATGTCCTCTTCCATATCTTTCTCTACTTCTACTCTACTACTTGAATCATGCTTCTTCTTAAGCTTCTCTAATACCTTGAGATCAAGTTGATAGCATTGATGAATTTCCCTTGGGCTTAAGAGGCTTATCTCCTCTTTTATGTTCCACCTCAACCCATTTAGATACCTAGCCACCTTTAGGATTTATTCTTCCATGACATGTGACCTCAGGCATAGTTTGTGAAACTCCTCTATATAGGCACTTACTTCAAGATCTTTTTGCCTTGGGTTTTGTCTTTTCTTATGTAGCTACACATCATAATCATCTGGCAGATAGGTCTCTCTAATTTTCACCTCCATACCTTTCCAACTGGTAATTGGATTATTTCCTTCTTTTATCCTCTCATCTTGTATAAATTTCTACCATGTAAGGGCAGGGCCTCTTATTATTCACTTAGCCACCCTGAATCTTTGAGCCTCACTAACTCCTTCACACTCAAAGTGATTCTCCATCCTTTCTATCCACTCCATGACTGTTTCTACCTCCATTTGTCAACTAAATAGTGCTATACCTTCTAAAAACTTGCCACTCGTGACCTTAAATGATCTCAAGAAAGATTATTCTTGTGGCACAGGGTCAGGTTCAGGGACTTGGTCTTCTTCTTCCAACTCCTTACCTTTATCTTCCACTTCTATAACCTTCTCCCTTATTATTTCTGCTATAGATTCTACTACTCCCAACTTGTCTCTGATGGAAGCTAGCTCTTCTCTAAGGAGCCTATTCTCCTCCTTCTATTCCTCCATCTCCTTTGCTAATTCTACATTTTTAACCAGTTTTTATGAACCCACTAATTTTTGGGAATACAACATCCACCTTTCCAAGCCCAATCTTTAGGATTTGATACCAATCTGATAAAGGTGTTCTCTCATAGAGTCAGGTTGACTTATTTCTAGGCCTCCCCTCTAGAACTAATGGGCTTCTTCACAAACCCTATACTAAGGGTGGAACACTTAGTTCTCTTACCCTTCAATCCAAGAATCCCTCTACCATTAGTGTGTTAATGTTTCACTGAATCTATTGGAGAAAATTCCACCAAACCATTAAAAACACATAGAGAGTCTTGCAAGGTTGTGATCACATAAAATTTTGTCTATAGATTCCATTATTAAAGGTTTAGAACCATATTCTATCCATCCTTCAATCGAGTTCCTAAAAACTAGGAATAAGACTAGTGCTTTCTTGTATCCCTATCCAGGCTCCTAAATTGGAGTAACTCAAAAATATTGCTAATAAGCCCCCAAAATACTCTTTGATTTGGATACCCTTTTGGAAAACTCAAAATATTTCTATTTTTAGGGGGTCCTCAAGTCATCCGTACAACTACTTAATACCCTTAGAGACTGTGTCCTTAAAAGTAGGGCTAATTGATTCAACTAGTGCAATTCTTCTCAAAACCAGATGAAATGGATTCAACGGTCTTCACCACTTCTCATAGGGTCTTTTCAAATCCAAAATACCATCCTCCAACCATTGGATTTCACTATTCAATCCAACCCTTCAAATTACAACTCATTGTTCCTCTTTTTCCCTACCTGGGCTATTGCCAAGCTCGCCTAGGGAAAGAGCTCATAAATCACCATTTCTACCTCTGAAACTAAAACCAAAAGAAAAAAATAAGTACAGTGACCCTCTTTCATTCCTCCAATGCACAATTAATTTCCATGGTGGGAAAGTATATAAGGATTCATTCTTCTATATACAGTCCAGACTGGTCCAGAGAACACAAAATTGGAAGAATATTTTATTTACAACTTCAAAATGAACTTAATTAAAAATCCACTCCAAACAGGACTAGGAAAAATTTATCAGAAGCTGATTAAACTGAAAATTTACTCCATTCAATCCATCTATAATTCTATGAAGTGAAAAGCATAAAAACTGTGGCTGTACAGAGTCTGTAACTTCACTATTGATTTAAAATGTAACAAAATAACATCCAACCCTTGGAAAATGCCAAGAAATTCCTTAAATAGGCTTCCTCTTCCTAGGACAACCGTTCAAATCGATCAAAAAATGATTTTGGACACAAAGCAACTTTTTTGGGAAAAGTTGCAAATGTTGCTCAAGCAACATTTTGCATTTTTTTACAATTTTTCTTTCTCATGAATCCAACTCTATGGATGGAGTAGAAAAGGTCACAAACCATGTCCTATGACTCAAAAAACCCCCAAAATTTCCTTATAAGAATTTTCCAACCCACATTTTGACTCATTTTTTCCAATAGGACATTATAAAGGTCATTCAGACCAAAAACCACAAAACTCAAACTCCAACATTCCTAAAACATTTCAAAACAACCCTAAACTTTCCTAAAATACCTTAACAACTATGAGAAAACACTTCAAAACAAAATGAAGGGCTTCAAACCTAGGTGCTCATGCACCAGTGAGTTTATATAACCCTAGTCAAATCATGGTTGAAGTTAAGGGTTAATCAGGTGTACCATTTGAGTGGACAAGATTGATTTCAAAGTTTGAATGGTCAAGATAGAAAAGTGCTTTTGCAATTCATGTGCTCTTTTTTATCTTTTCCCATTGGTTGATTGATTCTTCATCTTGCAGTGGTGGGTGATAAATATTAGGATTTAATTAATTCAAAATAATTAATTACTTTAGCCATGTATGATGTATTGAATTGAGTTTAATCAATTGATGAACTATGTAATTAAATGATTAATCCAATTTCCTAGTTATTTTATTTATTGATTTTAATTAATTTAAAATTATTTATATTTGATTAATTTTTTCTTTGACCATTTTTACGTGTATACATTTTCCCCTCTTTGAATTAACGTGCGAAGCATCTTGGTTCAAAGAAAATCGGATGTCCGATGCCTACTTTCAATGATTTGATACCCGATTTTGAGATTTGATGTCTGATTAAATTGATATTGTCCCATTGATATGATGTTGTTGATGATGATGCCTTGATATGATGTTGATGCCCCAATTTAAAATTTTTACATCCAATGTCTTTGATTTTTGAGATTTTGGTTTGTGGTGATAATATGACCCCTAGGGATTTAAATTGAAATGGTTTTATGATTTTATCTTTTTTTGAAAATTTGATGATTGTGCATGAGTTTGCACATTTCAATTTAAATCCTGATAAATTTTGAAGTCCCGGATGAGAGATATGCCCCTGGTAAAAGTTTGAATTAATAAGCCTTCAAGGTGAAAATTAATGCCACCAAAATGCCTTTAATAGGAAAAAGTGCACTTTTAAGGTTTGAAATATTGGCTGGAAGAATGGTGATTATTCTAGCTAATCATTGATTTGAGTGAGTCCAACAATATCAGAGACCACCCTAGTATGACCCGTCGATATGTTTCATAAAAACCCATCTTTGTGATTCGGTTGATTTTTTAGGGAAGAGGGTTTTTTATTGGAAAAATTGGCCGTGGGTTGTAAAAAAACTTTGGTTTTTCACTGGTAATGATATTTTTTCACATTTGAAATGTTATTCTGCAACAAATTTTTATGTTTATGTTTATGTTTTTGTGAAAATTGTTTTGAAATGCAAATATTGCATACATATGCGACAGTTCGCATATTATATGTGAAAAATTGCATATTATATCGATAGATCACATATTATATACGACAGTTCATATATTATATGCAAACCATCACATATATATGTGATGGTTCACACAAAATATGTGAGTCATCACATATGTATGTGATGGTTCACATAGTATATGCGAACCATCACATATTATATGTGATGGTTCACATAGAATATGCGAACCATCACATATTATATGTGATGGTTCACATATTGTATGTGAATTATCACATATTACAGGTGATGATTAGTATATAATATGTGATATTTTTCATATAATATGTGAATTTTGTAGATGAATGTGAAGGATCTAATGCCATATGAGATGTATGATGAATGTCAATGATGTTTCATAGTATATTTTTGATGATGACTTTATTCTCCTCGTTCACTCGTCTGTTTATGATTTTGATGATGATGCAAATAGAAGATGTAGGCATGTTTGATCCATTTGATGTTTGATAAAAAAGGTTGGTTTGTTGATTGTATTACGTTGTCAGTCAGTTTTGATAGGGTTAATGATTGGTCTATTTGGTATTGATGTCCAATTTTGATATGATAGGATAGTTGATGTTGCTTTCCGTCCTCAAGATCTAGAGGAACAAAAATGTGACGTGCTCACCGAGATTGTTGTATATCTCCTCTGAGTAGATAGATGATAGGATAATTTTTTTATTGACTCTTGATGATCGATCCAAGATTGACTTATGATGTACAACTTGTCAAGTTCTACTAGATAAGCTGAATATGAGGGGTCAATACACAAAACCCTTTAGGAAAATTAAGGATTTTTCTCGTGTTGAGCTATGGGTGATCAAATGTTATCCTAGTTATCTCTTGCAGATGCTCCAGTTTTGGGTAAACTAGAGTTTGTTGACAACATTGGCAGAGTGGTGGTGTATTGACCATAATACCTTTCATTTTCTGACAAGAGAGATGAAAATTACTCTAGAGGATGTGTACAAGATATTGAGGATTCTTGTTGTTGGTGAGTTAGTATATTTTGATCTTTTTGATGATGGTACAACAACTCGGTGAGTGTTTTAGGATGACCAAATTAGAGGTTATACTGTTCATTGGGACAACATGGTACAGGGACATCCTCCACTACCATCAACAATAGAAACATTGATCAGAGGATTTATGATGTGAGATAAAAGTCATCATGGATTCCATGTAGATTAGAGTCCATTATTGGAGGATATTATTAGGAGGCCATGGATATTTTCATGGTGTTCTTTTATTTTAGCTTATTTCTATCATGAGCTATACCATGTTGTTTATGATTGTGTAGAAATGTTATCTGTAGGTGTGGTTGTATTATAGATTTGGGTTTGGGATCACCTCCCAGTGACATAAACAGTGGTAGACAGAGTGTAGATTGTAGGTCATTCATTCATATATGGGTATCATGGTATTATTGTCTAGCCGAAGCTGGGAAAATTCAAGTATTGGAGACATCGGCTTTATGATTTGGATATAGTGTGTTGGAGACCTTATTTGGGATGTGAGGAGTGGTTGGAGGATTGGAGAGTTCCCTATTTGTGATGACATGTAACTGATTGAATGTTTAAAGATGTTAAGTTGATCATCGAAATGCAGAAGGATAATGTAATACATTAAATCAATTAATGGATTATATTGTCATTGATGTCAAATTGATATAATCTAATTGGTTATAATCAAAGTGTCAAAGACTTCAGAGAATCAAAGAGATAAATATTATTCTTTCAGTAATGCATAAAAGACAAGCATTCACAATATGAATTCGAACACCGATGGACAAAGATCACCAAAAGTCAAGTCACAGTGATGTCTGAGAAAGAACATCGATGAGCAGAGTCACAAGAATAACCGACAGCCAAAAAAATAGTGTAAACAAACGGAGAAGCCTGAGGATAACTGGAGTGTTGAACAAAACTATCAAAGAGTTAAACACCAAAATTAACTTGAGTTTAGAAACGACAAAATATCTAGTTGACAGAGCTAAATATGGAGTTAACTGGTGGTTATCTTTGTTTTCATCGACAAGATAAAGCCAAAGATAAGTAAAGGATTTAAAGCTATTTTGTCCAGTTGGCAAGAAGATCTTTGCGAGATAAAACAAGAGTTTTGATTTAAATCTAATTGAAAAGAATTGTGGATCACGCCAAGATCAAGAAAATCAAGAACCTAACAAAGGTGATATCATGTCTATAAAGAGACAACTCAATTCATTATGAATTGTGGTGGGTGAATCAATGAAAAGAGGATGCTGAAGAGAAACTTCATACAGTCCTGATCAATCAAGCTGAGGAAAGAGCTAAATTTTTCTATGGACACCAAGAAATAGAGCACAACATCACCGATTAGAATCAAAGTGGAGCAAATGTATAAATTGAGATATATTGATTAGAATAGTTTTATGAGATTACAATAGATCTAAAAATCTGCAAGTATAAGTTGTATATGTGAATAGATCATATTGTTTCAGTTTAACCATTGATTTAGAAAGTCTCTTAACCGAGCGGGATTTAAAGATCCTTTCTATATTGAGAAACATCCAAAGGAGTATCAAAAAGTTTGATCATGAATATAGCATGAGATGCCAGATACCTATTGACAGGCCAAGTGAGTGTTTGATCAAGGAAGGTAGCATAGAGATGCCCGATATCAAGTGACAGACTAAAATTTTAAATCCTCTAACAAGGTCACACCTAACAGTATGTTTGTAACCCTTAACAAGGTTGGCTCTTCACTGAGCTCACTTCAGAAGAGTGAAAATTGTGGGATACCGATCCCAAGTGGTTTTTCCTTTAATAGGGTTTCCATGTTAAAAATCCATGTATCAATGTGTTTATGAATCATTACTTTAGTGTTTTGAATTACTCATAACTTAACTGGATTGATCAATATACTCTAGTTAATTTACTGTCTTTCAATAAATTAACAGATTGCTATTCGGTAAACATACAATAGAAGGTTTTACAAAGCATTCTGACCAATAGTAATTTGATAATAGTATTTGGAGGCATTCATCTTATATGACTTAAGATAACTAGAGGCTTAATATTGTGGTACTAAGTTTTTGGGTTGATTATTGGAATATTTTTATGGCCATTGATTCACCCCCCCCCCCTCTCAGTTATTACTAACAATTGGAATCAAAGCTTGTGTGCTTAGAAAGGGAGTTTAATAGCTCAAGAAAAAGATCACAAGATGAACAGACAAGATGTGCCCAAGTTGAATAAATACAATTTTGCATCATGGCAAAGCAAAATAAGACTCCACTTATCAGGTATTGGAAATGATATTGTCCAATACTTAGATACTGAATATGTGTTTCCGATAGGACCTCACACTCTTGAACAATTAAGAGTAAAGCATGAGCATAACTGCATGATGATAGAACTTGCATCATCACTCTCTGATGCTGAGTTTGAAGATGTCAAAACCTACACCTCTACAAAGAAAATGTGGGATAAGTTGAATTTGTTACATGGAGGAGATGCAAATGTACTAAGAGAAAAGGTAGAAAGCCTAAGAGGGAGGTTTGATGACCTAAGGATGAAAGAAGGAGAAAACATTACTCAGTATAGTTGTAGAATCAAAGAGGTAGTAAATGATATCCAAGGAGTTGGAGGTGTACTTGAAGAGGAGACAGTGGTAAGCAAAATATTAAGAACCTTATTGCCTGTTTATGCTATTAGAGTTTCTGTTATTCAAGAAACGAGAGTAGTTGCAAACAATATAGTTACTCTAGATAGTCTAATTGGTAGACTAATTTCATTTGAGATTAATAACTTTGACAATAGAATCTTACCATCTATAGATTCTTCATTCAAATATTCTCTAAAGATAAGTAACTCAAGTCATAGACATGCTGTTAGAAATGATAGTGACAGTGATAATGAGGATCAAGGACTTGATGAGATTGAAGCACTAATGGCCAGAAGATTGCAGAGAAGCAAAGGTAGATACAAAGGTAAATTACCACTTGTATGTTTCAATTGTAAAGAGGATGGACACTTTGATAAAAGATGTCCAAACCGAAGAAAAGATGATAGAGGAAATGACAGATCATATGAGAAGAAGTTTGATAAAGGTGATAACAGAGATTACTGGAGCAACCGACAATCTGACAAGAGAGATACCCAAGACTACAAGGACAAAGGGAAGAAAGCTTGTTACCTAGCCGAGAATAGAGCTGACGACACTGACACCTAATCAGAAGAAGACATCGAGATGGAATTTGTAGGCATGAAGGATGATTCAGATGAAGATAAAGAAAGGTATGTAGAAACTACACTCATAGCTAAAGTTAGTAAAAATGATGTCTGGATCATAGATAGTAGCTGCACTCACCATATGACCGGTGATAAACAAAATTTTAAGAATTTTGAATACTATAATGGTGGTTCAGTGAGAATGGGAAATGATACACCTTGTCCAGTTGAAGGTAAAGGAACCATAATGTTGAATAACCTGATAAAATGTGAAAATCCCTACTGGGTAAAAGGACTGAATTATAATTTGTTAAGTTTTTCATAGTTGAAAAATTCAAGTCACAGAGTAGCATTTGAAAATAGAAGGAAAAGATCTACAATGAATCAGCAAGGTTGATTGGTACCAGTGAGCAGACAAAAGGTAACCTTTTCTATCTAATTGATACTAACACCAATTGTTTAATGGCTAGAAACAAAGACATATGGTTGTGGCACAAAAGATTGTGTCATGTGAACTTTAAAAACATGATAAATATAAGCAACAAAATGAATTTCAGAGGCTTACCGAGCATGACTAAGCCCGAGTATATCATGTGCATGAATTGTCAAAAAGGTAAGATGAAAAAGTCTAGTTTCAAAAGTAAAACCCATACATCTACTGCAATTCTAGAACTAGTCCATATAGATCTATGTGGACCCATGAGAACAAAGAGATACTATGGAGATAGCTATTTTATTATCTTTGTTGATAATTTTTCTAGAATGACGAGAGTCATGTTCTTTAAATATAAATCAGAAGCATTTAAGATGTTTAAATGGTATAAAGCAATGATAGAAAAACAAAGTGAAAAGAAATTGAAATGCTTAAGGTCAGATAGAGGAGGGGAATTTACTTCAGATGAATTCTTTAACTATTGCAATGAGCATGGAATTAAAAGACAAGTTTCTGCACCAAGGACACCACAACAAAATGGAATTGATGAAAGGAGAAACAGATCAATTGTTGACTGTGCAAGAACATTGATGATTGAGAAAAGAATCACTCAAACTTTCTAAAGGGAAGCTATTAGTAATGTTGTTTACACACTAAACAAAGTAAAATTGAAGAAGGACACAAAGAAGACACCATATGAGCTTTGGTATGGTTATACACCCAATGTAAGTTACTTCAGAATCTTTGGTAGTCAATGTTATATATTGAAGGATGATAGAAATGGAAAACTTGACTGAAAAAGTGAAGAAGGTATCTTTCTAGGGTACTCAACCAAAAGCAAGGCTTATAAATGTCTTAACAAGTGATCAAACAAAATAATTGAAAGCGCAAATGTGAAAATAGATGAATTTGTAGAAAAGAATGATAAGGAAAGAAAAAAGGAACTAGAGGACTACAACAGGTTTGTTTATACAAAACCTGACACTCTACCCGAGCAACAATGTGTCACTCCTGAGCATTAGAACATTGCACCTGAGCATCAGGATGCAATTACCGACAATCAGGAAAATCCTCAAGATGATGTTCCAAACAATGGAGATGAGAACGAAGATCAAGAAGATGATCAGAATGATGAACACAGAGCTGAACTGAAACTTGCCAAGTATGTCAGAAGACATCATCCACATAATCAAATCATAGGAGACAAAAAGGATGGAACAAGAACAAGAAGTAAGTCACTTAACACCAGATGTTTACTTTGTGATTTTGAGCCTAAATCTGTTAACAATGCACTTGAAAATGAAGAATGGGTCAGTGCTATGAATGAAAAAATAGAACAGATTGAGAAGAACAATACATGGACACTAGTACTGAGACCAGATAACAAGAATGTCATTGGTACCAAATGGATATTCAGAAACAAGCTGAATGAGAATGGAGAAGTCACTAGAAATAAAGCAAGATTAGTATGCAAGGGATATGCACAAGAAGAATATATTGACTATGGAGAAACCTTTACACCCATTGCTAGACTAGAAGGAGTTAGAATCTTACTTGCTTATGCTAAATTTAAAGGATTCAAGGTATACCAGATGGATGTCAAATCTGCATTCCTAAATGGAATACTTGAAGAAGAGGTATACATTGAACAACCAGAAGGTTTTGTAGATCCAAACAAGAGAAACATGGTATGTAGACTACACAAAGCCTTGTATGGATTGAAACAAGCATCGAGAGCCTAGTATGAAAGACTTCACTCATATCTCATTAGCATAAATTTTTTTAGAATAAGTGAAAATAGCAATCTGTACTTAAAAGAAGATACCAATGGTAATATTCTGATTGCTGAAATTTTTGTTGATGATATCATTTTTGGGGGAAATGAATTGTTATGCAAATCCTTTGCAAATGAAATGAGCAAGGAATTTGAAATTTTTATGTTTGGGGAGATCAAATTCTTTCTTGGTGTACAAATTCTTGAACAAGATGTAGGCATATATATCACTCAGTCCAAATACATCAAGGAAGTGTTGAAGATATTCAAGATGGAAGATTCCAAACCAATTGGAACACCTATGGCTATCGGATGTAAGATGACAAAAGAAGACAAATCCAATGAGGTAAACCAGACCTTATATAGATCAGTGATTAGTAAACTAATGTATGTTGTTCATACAAGACCATATATACCACACGCAGTTGGAATAGTTGCAATATTCTCTGCTAATCCTAAAGAATCACATATGACTGTTGTCAAGAGAATTCTGAGATATGTGAAGAACACTGAGGACTATGGATTATGGTACAAAAGAGAAGGAAAATTTGAGCTACAAGTATATACAGATGCTGATTGGGCTGGAAACATTGATGACTGAAAGAGCACAACTGGAGGAGTATTTTTCATGGGTGACAGACTTGTCACATGGATCAGCAAGAAGCAAGGATGCATCTCTTAGTCTACTATAGAAGCAGAGTATGTGGTTGTTGTTGCAAATTGCTCCAATATTGCATGGATCAAATAATTGCTAGAAGGTATGACTATGAAGATCCTTGAGCCAGTAATTATCTATTGTGATAATACCAGTGCAATTAACATTTCTAAGAATCTAGGCATGCATGCTAAGACTAAGCATATTGCTATCAAGTATCACTATCTGAGAGAATAAGTGGAAGAAAATAAAGTGACACTATAATATGTTCAATCAAAGGAACAATTAGTTGATATATTCACCAAGCCAGTACCAAAGGATACATTTGAGTACCTGAGACAGAGACTAGGGGTCCAACCCTTGTCTATCGGTCAGTAAGCTGACTAGGAGGTTGCATCAGCCCATACCAAATCAGAAGATCATTCATGTTGATGCAAACACTAAGATGGACAACAATAGATATATTTGTACATAGCAAGGTACATATTTGCATCAAAAACCATAGACATTGTATTGCTGATGGATAGAGAAATTCAAGGAATATATTATGCAAAAGGGATGAAACATGATATAGATGATTATTTTGTTTGGCATTGTTGTCAAAGGGAGAGATGATCTCATTATCATACAAAGGGAGAGATGATCTCATTATCATACAAAGGGAGAGATGATTCCATTATCATAATAAAGGGAGAGATGATTTATCATATAAAGGGAGAGATCATTTCATCATCATAAGGGAGAGATTATATCATTATCCATGAAGGTAGAAGTTCCTGAGAATCAAAAAGAAGAGTTAATCTATATTCTAAGGGAGAGAAATTGATTACATATGAAATATCCATCTAAGGGAGAGAAGTAACAAAGGGAGAGAGTTCAGACAAAGAGAAAAATATTGCTGTCAAAAGAAAAAGGGATTATCAAGAAGAGGAACAGTCAAGGCAGAGCACATATGAAAACAGAGATATTAGATGATACATCTATTTAGAGAAGGGATTGAAGATTGAAGAAAACCATTCTACATGAAACAAATCCAAGCTATTTTTTGATCTTACCGAGAGCCAGACATTTGTAATAGTTACATTAGGAAAGCTTG
Organism: Thuja plicata; assembly: GCA_018584345.1. Taxonomy (NCBI): domain Eukaryota; kingdom Viridiplantae; phylum Streptophyta; class Pinopsida; order Cupressales; family Cupressaceae; genus Thuja; species Thuja plicata. The sequence goes on along the minus strand of MU223618.1, from coordinate 207,726 downwards.
ATGAAACTATATATTTCATATTGTATTAGTGATAGTATAGTATGATAATGTAGTATGTTGCCATCAATGCCAAAGGGAGAAATTGATTACATGTAACTGATTGAATGTTTGAATATTTTAATTTGATCACCAAAATGCAGAAGGATAATGCAAGACATTAAATCAGTTAATGGATTGTATTGTCATTGATGTCAACTTGATATAATCTAATCGATTATAATCAAAGTATCAAAGAATTCAGAGAATCAAAGAGATAAAGATCATGCTTTCAGTAATGCATAAAAGACAAGCATTCACAATATGACTTCGAACACCGATGTACAGAGATCACGAAAAGTAAAGTCACAGTGATGCCCGAGCAAGGACACCGATGATCATTACCAACAAGAAAAATCACAAGCATAACTGACGACCAGAAACATAGTGTAAACCGACGGAGAAGCCCAAGGAGATTTGGAGTGTTGACCAAAGATATCAAAGAGTTAAACAATGAAATTAACTTGAGTTCAGAAATGAGAAAATATCTAGCTGGCAGAGCTAAATATGGAGTTAACTGGTAGTTATCTTTGTTTTCATCGACAAGATAAAGCCAAATATAAGCAAAGGATTTAAAGTTATTTTGTCCAGTTGGCAAGAAGATCTCTGCGAGATAAAACAAGAGTTTTTCTTTAGATCTAATTGGCAAGAATTGTGGATAACGTCAAGATCAAGAAAATTGAGAACCTAACAAAGGTGATATCATGTCTATAAAGAGACAACTCAATTCATTACGAATTGTGGTGAATGAATAAATGAAAAGAGGATGCTGAAGTGAAACTTCATATAGTCCTGATCAATCAAGTTGAGGAAAGAGCTAAATTTTTTTGCAGACACCGAGCAACAGAGCGCATCATCACCGAGCAGAATCAAAGTGGAGTAAAGGTATAACCCGAGATATATTGATCAGAATATTTTTACGAGATTACAATAGATCTAAAAATCTGCAAGTATAAGTTGTATATGAGAAAAGATCATACTATTCCAGTTTAACCATTGATTCAGAAAGTTTCTTAACCGAGTAGGATTTAAAGATCCTTTCTATATTGAGATACATCCAAAGGAGTATCAAAAAGTTTTATCATGAAGATAGCATGAGATGCCAGATACCTATTGACAGGCCAAGTGAGTGTTTGATCAAGGAAGGTAGCATAGAGATGCCCAATATTAAGTGATAGACTAAAATTTTAAATCCTCTAACAATGTCACACCTAAAAATGTGTTTGTAACCTTTAACAGGGTTGTCTCTTCACCGATCTCACTTTAGAAGAGTGAAAAATTTGGGTTACCGATCCCAAGTGTTTTTTCCCTTAACAGGGTTTCCACATTAAAAATATATGTATCAATGTGTTTATGAGTCATTACTTTAGTGTTTTGCATTACACATAACTTAACTGGATTGATCGGTATACTCTAGATAATTTACTATCTTTTGGTAAATTAACAGCCTGCTATTCGGTAAACATGCAGTAGACAATTTTATAAAGCATTTCGAGCAGTAGTAATTTGATAATAGTACTTGGAGGCATTCATCTTATAGGACTGAAGATAACTAGAGGCTTAATATTGTGGTACTAAGTTTTTGTGTTGATTATTGGAATATTTTTGAGGCCACTGATTCACCCCCCCTCTCAATTATTACTAACATTTGTTGATCTCTCTATGGTTGATTGGTCAGACTTCCTTTATCCTTGAGTGAATCATTATGACCAAGGAACTTTTATTAGTATGGAAGGACTCAAGACATACTACAGAGATTGACTATGTATGCATGTGTTTGAAAGGATAGAGCCACTTGGGGACCATGTGCGTCCTATGAGGTAGCTGTGAATGATTATCAGACATTGGTACCAGTGATTTGGGATTACTTTGATGATGTACTAAATGTAGGTGTGACTAATGATTATGCACATTTGTTTTTTGAAAATCCTTTTCCATGATTGAATTCTCTAGATGAGCTAGTTCCTTCTTTGGAGAGTGATGATGATGACGTACTTGATGATGGGTGAGCTATGGAGGGAGGACTAGAGATGTAGAGTTAGGCAGTGGTCGGGTTGTGAGAGAGAGAGTAAGAGGGAGGGGTAGGAGAGCTATTGGGGGAGATGTATGTGGAGGTGGTAGAGCTATTGGAGGTGATGGAGGTAGAGGTGGTGATGGTGGTCCTAGGGGAGATGACGATTGTTATAGAGGAGATGATGTTGGTTACAAAAGAGGTGATTGTCGAGGAGATTATATAGAGAGGAGGAGAGTGGTGTTTATAGATCAAGGGTGGGTTTCTTGCAGGGCTAGGTCATGTATGGCACATGATAGAATACATGATTCTAAGAGAGGAGTATCGATTATGCAGAGGGGTGCCCTAGTCTGGGATATACAAAGGTTACACGATGAGCTAGCTACTTCCCAGGAAGATATTTAATTGTCGTGCAAGAGAACCTATAGGTCAAAGAGGGCCTACGAATATTTTGGTGTTTATTTTTATATGAAAACATGTAATAAGGTCCACTAGACCATTTTGGTATCAATTGTAATCTTCTTGAGTCATTATATAAGGCTAATGAGCCAATTTGTCATTGTAAGACCAATCAGGACCTGGTAGGTCAAACTTGGTCAAAGGAGTCAAATGTAAAGGGAAAGCATAGGAATGATTTTTTGAGTCAATTAATCCATATTTGGTGCATTTTTGGTATATAGGGTTCATTAGATGGTAAAAATATCAAGATGTCAAAAATTTGTAAAAATGTTGCACAAGTGGCTTGACAACTTTTGCAACATTTCAACAAAGTTGTCAAAATGAGTTCTAAGAGATCAACCAATAGGGTTATTTATCAAAATCAATTGTAATTATTTATATGATGCTTAAATATCCTCTTTGGGTTAAGGAGTAATAGTGGTGTGAGTTTGGAAGAAAGAAAATCAATAAAATGTTGATTGAATCACCCATCTCTATCATTTTGCTGATAAATCACCTATTACTCATTTCCATGGATTTATTTTGGTTTGAAACATATTGGAGATCAAAATATGATGAATTTTATTTCCTTTAAGACTATTTTTAAGTTCTTCTATTAAACATAGAGGGAGAATGGTTAATTTCTTTCTAAATTATCCAGAAACCCTAAATACAAGGGTTTGTGCAAAGATGGAACCATAACTCACAGGTTCATCAATGAAAAAATATAAAACTATAGAATTCATTATCTCTTTGGATTCCTTTTCAAGTAGAATTGGTCTTGGATCAAATTTTTGTGTCCAAATAAAGATAATGGAAGCCCTAGCTGGACTATGTTGTAATTTTTCTTGTTTATGACAGTTTATTACAAAGTTTTGATCAATTAAAATTATGTTTAAAGTTTCCAAACATTGCAAAGGGTGGAATAAGGTTGTGAAATAATTGAATGAACCTTCTAAGTTGCATGGAAATGACTTTGGTTTTTTTTAATTCATTGATTTTAAAATCTCTACAAGACTGTACCATAAGCAATGATAGGTGTAATTGGAGAAGTTTTTTCATTTGTTATTTGAAATATTCCACACTTTTTATTCACTTTAAAGGTCATGCAATAGATTCCTTGGATGTACCTTATTAAGCCTTGAAGTATTTTTTAAGACTTGTGCATTTGAAAATGATAACCAATGATGTCTTTTGGAGGATGAATGACTGAATAGTGATCAATAATTGACAATTTTAATTCTTAGAATCAGTGATGAATCAAACTAACCTATTTTGAAGAGTTCATTTTTTTTTTTGTTGATGTCTAGGCCACCCTCAATTTTCTTGAAGTTCAAGCTCTCAAGTGTAATATTAATGTGACACACTATGATAATTGTTCTAACAACAAGGTAGAATATGATATTTGATTGTCTTCAAAGAGGGTATGGTCAGATAAGAAACCTAAGTACCTTTTGGAGATTGTGTGATGGTGGAGAAGATAATGAACAAGTTGGAATTGGTAGTAGTGATCAGTCATGGGAAGATAGTAATCTAATGATCCTAGGTTTGATTTTGAATTAGTTTGATAGTAGGAATTCTTCCTAATTTCTAAGGTAATGAGATGAAAATGAGTTATGTCAAGGGATATGTGTAAGATTGGGGTCAGGAAGAGTGAAGGTAAAGTGTAACAAGAAGTATTTTCTTCTTGAAGAATCCTTTAGGTGAGTGTTGTTACATAAAAATTTGAATATTTAAATGTTGTTAGTTTGTTGAGTGTGAATCCCTATTGCCTCTGCATCACTTTTCTACAGGCATAGCTTTAGGCCTTTGAGGGTAAGTTGGCTACTACTAGGTCAAATTTAGCAGTCGCCCGATTAGAGAGGGATCATGAGATGGAGTGTTGGGGTGATACTAAGGATTTATCATGTAGTATTGAGAAGACAGTAGCGCAGGGTGTTACTCGTGATCATATTCAAGAGCTGGAAGAGGTTACAACTCAATCTTCTTATTATTGTGTTGTGTACTATGCAGTTGTACCTACCGATAGAAAAATTGCATCTTTTTCTCAGATGTCCAAGCATGGGCAGAGTGTTCAAAGAGGTCATTCTAGCCAAGGTATTATAGGTCCATATTCTAGGCCTCTAAGGGGACAAAATGTAGGAGTAGGTACATATAGTGGTATTGGACCTTTGACAAATGTCCAAGGTACAGATACAGGTGTAGGTGTAGGTACAGGTGCAGGTGGTACTTTGATGATGATACCTACAGAGTCAGGAGGCAGTCATGCCTAGATCTTTTTGATGATATCAAATTTTTGATAATGAACATATGTATCTCTCTTTTGATGTTACTAATGGACTCTTGATGTATCTTGATGTGGACATTTGATATACTGTACCCCCCTTTTTTGTAATATTGATTACTTATTCTCCTTTGATGTCATTATACATTGGAATTTATGATTTTGGCGATGTATGATGATTCCATGAGATATATGATTGGTGCATTTTATATGGTTCTATCTATATGTAAGTTTTTGTGGTTTTCTATTCAGTATGTATGTATGCATTTACTTTACTCTGTATTCTTAGGTGTGGATGCATATGGATGTTTAAATTGTATAGATGTTTAGATGAATGTCTTAATTATATGGATAATACATGGAAAATATTTTATATTGATGCTTTCTTTTTGATGGATGCAATATATGGATGTGATGATTCTATATGATGATGTAATTCTTTATGTATATGATGACGATTTATTAATGACGTAATGTCATGGATAATGTTAATGAACCTAATGATGTTAATGTGGTATGAAATGCAACTAAATGGTGATGAGATGTACCTAAATGATAATAAATAATGGTTAATGAATGCCTCTTAATGATAATGATAAGTAATGATAATAAATGCACCTATATTTTTTTCTATGATTAATGAAATTATATCAATATGTAAATGTACCTAAATGCAAGTGAAATGTACCTAATGGATGTAGTTAATGAATAATTATGTGCAATTGATTTGAATGAATCTAGATGTAAAATATATGCATTGTTTTTTTAAAGTTCAACACATTCCACCTAAAAAAAATTGATGATTTAACTTGGATGATTAACCCCCCTTTTCCTTGAGAAATCTCATTATGATTTTGAATGCAAGAATTAATATAACATGAATGCAATATGTAAAATTATACTATCATCATATTCTCATCTTATAGGTTTTCATCAAACAATTTTATTTTTCTATTATCATCAGTGAGCTTTTCAGTAGATCATTTGGAAGTGGTACAACCCTCACTGGTTATATTTTCAACTATGAATGATACAAATACCACTTTCATCAAATTTAATGTTGCAAGTGGATCTTGGAATTAAGGTACGAATAACATAAATGACCTAAGTCTTTGTTTGCATAAAGAAACAAATAGTTAATCCATTTCATATGCCAATTTCCTCGATGATTGTTTGATGATCATGTCTTTAGACTGATTTGCATACTTCTTTGAATTAATCCTTCAAGAAAAAAACCAAGAAAATATCATGCTTCATCATTTCTCCTCTCATTAAAAGACATCCTTGATTTTCTAAAAAGACGTGATTTCAAAAATTAAGAAACATGCATTTGAATCTCTTTTCCTTTGTTATTTGATCCATGGTTTCAAAAGAATTTTAATCCATTTCCTCCATTTTATTTTGTTCAAGTTTCTTGATTTGATGTTTCCTTTTGATTTTTATGTGTTTCTTTTGAATGTGGTTGAAAGTTGTATGTTTTAAATTTGAGGATATGGATTGATTGAAATGCTTAAATTTCATGATTCTTGATCTTGGTTAAGCGTGCTTGTCTTTTGCTTGTGTCCGTTTCAATGATGATCTCCTGCAGTTTGGATTTTTTGCCTCTAGTTTAGATTTTGACAATGATAATGGACTAAGATCATTTCCAAACCATGATAAAACATTTTCTTGGATGACTGTGCTATGCAAATTTGGAGGGTTATTATGACTATGTACATGTATGATGAAATGCAGCTAGATATATACAAGAATGGTTGAAATGTCAACGCTTGATAGATAAAGGAGCTTAACAAGTAGCGCTTGTTTACCATGTTTTCACTACTTGGATTTATTGCATTTTTTGTCTCTTTATTTACTTTTTTTTCTACCAAGACGCCTATTTACCAGGTTTTCACTAAGGCACTTTTTTCTTTTTCAAAATTTTTGTATGTTTTTCATTATTTTTATTTTTTCAAGATCCATATTTATTTCTTTTCAGGTTCACCTTTTTTATACAAACTTATACTCTCTCATCTGATACTCTTTTATTAGATTCTCTTTCAACTAATCAGGTATAGAACCTCTTAAGATGAATGTTATTTATGGGTTCTTTGTATTCTGCTCCATCGCATGTAGATAGTTTATAAGTAATTGTTCCATAGGATGATGTGATGACAAAGGGCCCTAGCCAATTTTTTGAAAAAATTGCCTTTCTTATTGATTCTGAGGGTTTTATCTTAGAACTAGGTCACCAACATGAAACTCTTTAGGTTTGATATTTTTATCATAGTTTCTTAAAATCCTCTTTTGATAGAATTTTAGGTGATAATATGCTTGATGTTGACATTCCTCAAGAAATTATAGTTCTTTCAACCTAGAAAACATATAGTCTTCATCTATCAATATGCCCTGTAATGAAACCCTAAGTGATGGAAATTGTACCTCCAAAGGTAAGATTTTCTGTCTAGATTCTAAATATATTTTTTTAATTTTTTTTTGAATTGATTTTAATGGTTTTTTTTTCTCCCACTAAAACTGCTATGTTGCTAAAAACATATTTTTAAAAAAGTTACAATGACTTCGTACAACATAACTTTTTTTCTAAGATAGATATTGATGTGCTCCTTTTGAATTTGGTTTTGTAACATCCATACGGAGGGCATGCAATTGGTTTGATGATATTATCATGATTATTGCATATTTTATGAACATTTGAAGTAGAGTCAACTGTAATTTTGACATAACTTGACTGCGTAACTGATAACTTGTGTATTTATCAAAATTCAATTTTATTTTTTTTGATAGAAAGAAGACTCGAAACTGGAGGGCACTGTTATTTTTCAATATTTTTTTTCTATTTTCTACTATTTTTCATTGAATGTCAAACCTGGAAGTTTATATTTGATAAAAAACCTACATCTGATGCACGTCAAAAAACATAGACCTAATTAATTCAAAATTTGTCAAATCTATATTCGTTAGAAATCTTGTTCAGAGTACTTGTGTGATGCAAAAGGAGGTGTCCCTATTCTTTGATTTGAGCCCTGCGCTTGAGCCCCGAAGCCATGAAAACTGCAGATTGTTGTGGACATTTGCAGATGGCATCATTTTCAGGGGTTTCGATAGAAATTAGTTTCGATTGAAACTATTTAGTTTCGATCGAAACTACTTTCGATCGAAAGTGTTTCCATGATTTGGCAGTTTAGTAACATCTACCAAAGCACTTTTGATAGAAAGTAAACAATTTCTATTGAAAGTCAAAGATGACTTTTGATAGAAACCTATGTTGGCCTCTTTGGTGTTGTTTCGGGTACAGAACGATTACATATAAATAAATATATGTTTTTATCATCTTGTTATCTCGAAAGTCGCAAAATACTTCACGATTTGGAAAAAGAAGACAATTCTGCAACTTGTGATGGGAAATAAGAAGAGAAGGCTAAATAAGAGTGCACGACATTATTCAGAAGATATTGAACACAGACTACGTGAAGAAGCTCGGGAAAGATAT
>MU223618.1:178777-199367 GCA_018584345.1 Thuja plicata | reverse complement strand
TACATGCATATATACATATATACATGCATATATACATATATACATGTATATATACATATATATACACATATATGCATATATACATGCATATATACACATATATACATGCATATATACATATATACATTTATATATACATATATATACACATATATGCATATATACATGCATATATACATATATATACACATATATGCATATATACACATATATACATGCATATATACACATATATACATGCATATATACATATATATACACATATATGCATATATACATGCATATATACATATATACACATATATTCATATATACATGCATATATACACATATACATACATATATACATGCATATATACATATATATACACATATATATGTATATATACACATATACATGCATATATACACATATACATGTATATATACACATATATATGCATATATACACATATTTACAAACAATATATATTAAAAAACATTAAAATGCATATATACAAACAATATATATTATAAAACAAGAAAATATGGAAATTAGAAATGTGAAAAACCTGAAATTGACGTTTGATAAAATGGAAGCCAGCCACTGTCACTTTCAACCCAGCCGAAACAGTCACAATGACTGTTTCGGTGGGTTTTATTCCGCCAAATCTAAACCTAGTTACTTTCGATCGAAAGTAACTAGGCACTTTTGATCGAAATTTAGTTGCTTTCGATCGAAAGTTTTTAACTATTTCGATCGAAAGTAATGAAGATGTTTTAGTGGGTCACGCTTTTCGGGGTGAATTCCTTCCTCCCGAAAAGTGTAACCCACTATTGTGGTATTACCCATCTGCCGCTTTGTTCTCTACTCTTGGAATTTATTGAAAGGTGATAATCAAAAAATATTTCTTAAAATCATCCACCATTCTTTTATAAGGAATCAATTTTTTATCTTTGGTTTGATACTCATCATTGATTTGATCAATGACCAATTGTGAATCTCCATAGATTTTCAACTCTGTAAATCTCCATTCTAAAGCCATTTTTATCCCAATTACTAATGCTTCATATTTTCTATATTATTGGTGCATGGGAACAAAATTTTGTATGACTTTGGTGTAGTATAACCTTGAGGTGTGATGAAGAGAATTCATGCCCCCGAGCCATATTGAGTATATGATCCATCAAAATAGAGATTCCATGTTTGAGGTACCATTGTAAGGATGGTTGCATCTAGAAATTCTATGTGCATTGGTATATCACTTGGTATAGACAACTCTACTAGTTGATTATCTATAACTTGGCTTTTTATTGCTCTTTTGTCCACATATTCAATATAAAATTTACTTAGAACCACAACCCATTTGGCTAACCTTGTTAGAGTTGATTCACTAAGAATATATTTTAAATGATCTATCTTAGTAATTAACCTGACTAAATGTGCTATAATATAATGTCGTATTTTTTGGGAAACAAAAACCACTGCTAGACATGCTCTTTCTAAAAAAGTGTAGTTAAGTTCATACTTAACCAAAGTCTTGCTGATGTAGTAAATACCCTTCTCTTTTCCTTGTTCATATTCTTGGGCTAACAAGGCTCCTAATTAATTCTCTATTGAAATGTAAAGTAACAAAGGTTTTTTTGGGTGTTGGATTCATCAACATTGGAGGATTCATCAATTATTTCTTGAGTAATGTAAAACATTCTTCACACTTGGAATGTCATTTGAATTTAATATTTTTATGGATTAAATGGGTGAAAGAATGAGATTTTTCCACCAGTTGAGACATAAATCTCCTAATTGATTAGAGTCTTCCTTGTAATGATATTAAATGGCTTAAATTTTGTGGAGGTCCTATTTTCTTAATGGCCTTTACTTTTGTTGGATCAACTGCAATTCCTTTTTCTGATACAATGTATCCCAGAAATTTACCTAATTTCACTCCAAATGCACACTTCTTTGGGTTTAGCCTAACCTTGAAATTTTTAATCCTTGTAAATATTTTATCTAAAATGGGTAGATTCTCTTCTCTTGTATGTGATTTGGCTAAAATATCATCTGCATAATCTTCCATAAATGTATGCATCATATCATGCAAAATCATAGTCATGGCTCTTTGATAGGTGGCTCCAGCATTTTTAAGACCAAAGGGCATCACATTCCAACATAATGTACCTCATGCACATGTGAAGGATGTTTTCTCTTGATCCTCTGATGCAATTTTGATTAGGTTATATCTCAAGAATCTATCCATTAATGAGAACATAAAATGTCCTATTGTAAGATCAATAATGGTGTCTATGCTTGGAAGAGGGAACTCATATTTATGAAATGTCTTGTTTAGATGTTGGAAATATGTACAAACCCTTATACTTTTATCAGGTTGATAAATTGGTACAATATTTGAGATCTATTCAGCATATGCAATAGATTGAATGAAACCACTATCCAAGAGTTTCTTCAATTCTTCTTTGAATAGCAAGGCTACAGGTGGGTGCATTTTTCTCAAGTTTTGTTTCACTGGTTTGACTCTTGCAACTATATTGAGATGGTGCATTATTAGTTTGGATCTAATCCTATAATATCAACATATGACCATGCGAAGTTGATTTTCCTTTCTTTGAAGAATTCCACAAATAGTTTCCTTTCCTCTTGAGATAAATATGTTTCTAGATTAATAATCTTGGGTTCCTTTTCTCTTCCAATGTTCACCATTTTTTTTGTTCAATCAAAATGGATGATCTTTCTTCATAATGTTTGAGTAAGGTATCAAGTTTCTCATCCTTAGGTGCCACAATTGGTTCTTCACCTTCAGATGCATCTTTTATTTTTGTTTTTTCTTCATCTAGCACTTCCACATGGGGGTTTCACCACTAGATATTTTATTATTTATTTTATTTCTTTGACTAAGAAAATTGATACCTCCCCTTTTTTTGTCTCTTGATATGGTTGATTGGTGGAAGAAGGTTCAACTGCATTGAGGTATAAGGAAATATTATGGTTACTTTGAAAGGTGGCAAGTTCAATTGACTCAGTTAATTCCCAATCAATGAGTTCAGGATGTATCAATGGTAAGGGGTCATTGGGTTGGTTTATGTAAATGAGAGTTAAGGTTCTCACTTTGTTATATTTTTATTCATACATTGTATCTTCCAAGTTTAAGATGTGAGATAGCTCAATATTATCCATAGGGGTTAGATCTGGTTCTTCCTCACTAGAATAATCTTGATCATATTATGGATCTAGCTCGCATGAGACATACCCTAAACTTTGTCCCTCTTGGAATAAAGGTATATATGGCTCTCCTACCTAGTCATATTTTGAGATTTTTACTTCTATAGGTGTAGGAGTATAGGTTTGAATGACATGAAATTCTTTATCATGACAAGATTCTGATGACATGTAACTGATTGAATGTTTGAAGATGCTAAGTTGATCACCAAAATGCAAAAAGATAATGTAAGACATTAAATCAGTTAATGGATTGTATTTTTATTGATGTCAACTTGATATAATATAATTGGTTATAATCAAAGTGTCAAAGACTTTAGAGAATCAGAGAGATAAATATTATTCTTTCAGTAATGTATAAAAGACAAGTATTCACTATGTGACTTCAAACACCGATGGCTAGTGGAACCCGATGGATAGAGTTAACTAAAAGTCAAGTCACAGTGATGCCCGAGAAAGAACACCAACGGCTAGTGGAACCCGATGGACAAAGGTAACTGAAAGTCAAGTCACAGTGATGCCCAAGAAGGAACATCGATGAGCATTACCGATGAGCAGAATCACAAGCATACCTGATGGCCAGAATCATAGTGTAAACCAACGGAGAAGCCCGAGGAGAATTGGAGTGTTGACCGAAGCTATCAAAGTGTTAAAACATTGAAATTTAACTTGAGTTCAGAAATGACAAAATATCTAGCTGGTAGAGCTAAATATAGACTTAACTGGTAGTTATCATTGTTTTCATCGACAAGATAAAACCAGAGATGAGTAAAGGATTTAAAGGTGTTTTTTCCAGTTCGCAAAAAGATCTCTACGAGATAAAACAAGAGTTTTGATTTAAATCAGATTGGATAAGATTGCAGATCACACCAAGATCAAGAAAATCAAGAACCTAACAACGGTGATATCATGTCTATAAAGAGACAACTTAATTCATTACGAATTAAGGGGATTGAATGAAAAAGAGGATGCTAGAGAGAATATGATGAAGAAAAACTTCATACAGTCCTAAACAATCAAGCTGAGGAAAGAGATAAAGAATTATGTAGACATCGAGCAAAAAAGCATAGCATCACCGAGCAGAACAAAAGTGGAGCAAAGGTATTAAAAGAATATATTGATCAGATTGATTTTATGAGCTTACAATAGATCTGAAAATTTGCAAGTGCAGATAAGTTGTATATGTGAATAGATCATATTGTTTTAGTTTAACCATTGATTTAGAAAGTATCTTAACCTATTCGGATTTAAAGATCCTTTATATATTGAGATACATCCCAAGGAGTATCAAAAAGTTGGATCATGAAGATAGCATGAGATGCCAGATACCATTTGACAAACCAGAAGAGTTTGGACAAGGAAGGCAGCATAGAAATGCCTGATATCAAGTGACAAACTACTCTTTTAAATCCTCTAACAAGGTCACACCTAATAGTGTGTTTGTAACCTTTAACATGGTTGGCTCTTCACCAAGCTCACTTTAGAAGAGTGAAAATTTTGGGTTACCGGTCCCAAGTGGGTTTTCCCTTAACAGGGTTTCCACATTAAAAATCCATGTGTCAATGTGTTTATGAGTCATTACTTTAGTGTTTTTCATTACACATAGATAATCTGGATTGATCGGTATACTCTAAGTAATTTACTATTTTTCGATAAATTAACAGACTGTTATTCGGTAAACATACAAAATAAGGTTTAACAAAGCATTCCGAGTAGTAGTAATTTGATAAGTATATTTGAAGGCATTCATCTTATAGCACTGAAGATAACTAGAGGCTTAACATTGTGGTACTAAGTTTTTGGGTTGATTAATTGGAATATTTTTGAGGCCACTGATTCACCCCCCCTCTCAGTTATTACTAACAATTGGTATCAGAGCTTGTGTGCCTAGAAAGGGAGTTTAACAACTCAAGAAAAAGATCACAAGATGAACATATGAGATGTGCCCAAGTTGAATAAAGACAACTTTGCATCATGTAAAAGGAGAATAAGACTCCACCTATCATGTATTGGAGATGATGTTACTCAATACCTTGATATTGAATATGAGTTGCCTACAAGACCTCACACTCTTGAGCAATTAAGAGTAAATCATGAACATAATTGCATGATGATAGAACTTGCCTCATCACTCTCTGATGTTGGGTTTGAAGATGTCAAAACCTGTACCTCTGCAAAGAAAATATGGGATAAGTTGAAGCTGGTACATGGAGGAGATGCTAATGTACTAAGAACCAAGGAAGAAAGCCTAAGAGGGAGGTTTGATGATCTAAGGATGAAAGAAGAAGAAAATATCACTCAGTATATCTACAGAATCAAAGAGGTAGTCAATTCTATCCAAGGAGTTGAAGGTGTACTTGAAGAGGAGATAGTGGTAAGTAAAATCTTAAGAACCTTACTACCTATATATGCTATTAGAGTTTCTTCTATTCAAGAAATGAGAGAAATTGCAAACAATATAGTTACTCTAGATAGTCTGATTGGTAGAATGATTTCATTTGAGATGAATAACTTTGATAATAGTCTTTTATTATCTATAGAATATGCATTCAAATCTTCTTTAAAGATAAGTAATTCAAGTCATAGACATGCTATTAGAAATGATAGTGAAAGTGATAATGAGGGTCAAGGACTTGATGATATTGAAGCACTAATGGAAAGAAGATTGCAGAGAGGCAAAGGTAGATACAAAGGTAAATTACCACTTGTGTGTTTCAATTGTAAAGAAGTTGGAAAATTTGCTGCAAGATGTCCAAACAGAAGAAAAGATGATAGAGGTAATGACAGATCATATGAGAAGAAGTTTGACAGAGGTGATAACAAAGATTACCGAAACAACCAACAATCTGACAAAAGAGATACCCAAGAATACAAGGACAAAGGGAAGAAATCCTATTACCTAGGTGAGAAAAAAGATGATGACACTAACACCGAATTAGAAGAAGACATTGAGATGGTATTTGTAGCCATGAAGGATGATTCAGACAAAGAAGAAGAAAGGTATGTAGAAACTGCACTCATATCTAAGGTTAGTAAGAATGATGTCTAGATCATAGATAGTGGATGCACTCACCATATGAACGGTGATAAACAAAAGTTTGAGACTTTTGAATACTATAATGGTGGTTCAGTAAGAATGGGAAATGATACACCTTGTCCAGTTAAAGCTAAAGGAACTATAATGTTGAATAACCTGATCAAATGTGAAAATGCTTATGGGTAAAAGAACTGAATTATCTTCTATTAAGTGTTTCACAGCTGAATAATATAGGTCATCGAGTGGCATTTGAAAATAAGAAGGCAAAGATCTTCAATGAATCAGGAAGGTTGATCGGAACCGGTGAACAAACAAAAGGAAAACTTTTCTATCTTGATGAAACTAACACCACTTGTTTAATAGCTAGAAATGAAGACACATCGTTGTGGCACAAAAGATTGTGTCATGTGAATTTTGAAAACATGATAAAGATAAGAAAAAAAAGGAATGTCAGAGGCTTACCAAGCATGACTAATCCCGAGCATATCATGTGCAAGAATTGTACAAAAGGTAAGATGACAAAGTCTAGTTTCAAGAGTAAAACCCATACATCTAATGCAATTCAAGAATTATTCCATACTGATCTATGTGGACCCATGAGGAAAAAGAGATAATATGGAAATAGGTATTTTATTCTCTTTTTTTATGATTATTCTAGAATGATGACATCCATGTTCTTAAAAGATAAATCAAAAGCATTCAAGATGCTTAAATGGTATAAGGATATGGTAGAAAAACAAAGTGAAAAGAAATTGAAATGCTTAAGGTCAGATAGAGGAGGGGAATTTACTTCAGATGAATTCACTAACTATTGCAATGAGCATGGAATTAAAAGACAGGTTTCTTCACCGAGAACACCACGACAAAATGGAATTGCTGAAAGGAGAAAAAGATCAATTGTTGACTGTGCAAGAACATTGATGATTGAGAAGAGCATCACATAAACTTTCTGGAGGGAAGCTGTTAGTACTTTTGTCTACACATTAAATAGAGTACAATTGATGAAGGACACAAAGAAGACACCCTATGAGCTTTGGTATGGTCATACACCCAATGTAAGTTACTTCAAAATCTTTGTTAGTCAATGTTATATTTTTAAGGATGATAGAAATGGAAAACTTGACTCCAAAAGTGAAGAAAGTATCTTTCTAAGGTATTCAACCAAAAGAAAGGATTATAAATGTCTTAACAAGTCATCTAACAAGATCATTGAAAGTGCAAATGTTAAAATAGATGAATTTGCAGAAAAGAATGATAAGGAAAGCATAAAAGAACCAAAGGACTACAACAGGTTTGTTTATACATAACTTGACACTCTAGCCAATAAATAGTGTATCACTCCTAAGCAATAGAACATTGCACCCGAGCATCGGGCTGCAATTACCAAAAATTAGGAAAATCCTCAAGATGATGTTCCAAGAGATGGAGATCAGAACAAAGGCCAAGAAGATGAATAAAGAGCTAAACCAATACTTCCCAAGTATGTCAGAAGACATCATCCACATAATCAAATCATAGGAGACAAGAAGGCTGGAATGAGAACAAGAAGTAAGTCACTAAACACTAGATGTTTACTTTGTGACTTTGAGCCTAAATCTGTTAATTTTGCACTTGAGAATGAAGAATGGGTCAGTGCTATGAATGAAAAAATAGAATAGATTGAGAAGAATAGGACATGGACACTAGGACCTAGACTAGATGAAAAGAATGCCATCAGTACCAAATAGATATTCAGAAACAAGCTGAATGAGAATGGAGAAGTCATAAGAAACAAAGCAAGGTTAGTATGAAAGTGATATGCACAAGAAGAAAGTATTGATTATGGAGAAACCTTTGCACCCATTGCTAGACTAGAAGGAGTTAGAATCTTACTTTCTTATGCTACATTTAAAGGATTCAAGGTATACCAGATGGATTTTAAATCTACATTCCTAAATGGAATACTGGAAGAAGAGGTATACATTGAAAAACCAGAAGGGTTTGTTGATCCAAATAAAATAAACATGGTATGTAGACTACATAAAGCCTTGTATGGATTGAAACAAACACCTGGAGCCTGGTATGAAAGACTTCACTCCTATCTCATTAGCATAAAATTTGTTAGAACAAGTGAAAATAGCAATGTGTATTTAAAAGAAGATACCGATGGTAATATTTTGATTGCTGAAATTTTTGTTGACGATATCATTTTTGGGGGAAATGAATTGTTATGCAAATACTTTGCTAATGAAATGAGAAAAGAATTTGAAATGTCTATTTTTGGGGAGATCAAATTCTTTCTTGGTCTACAGATTCTTCAACAAGATGCAGGCACATATATCACTCAGTCCAAATACATCAAGGAAGTGTTGAAGATATTCAAGATGGAATATTCCAAAGCAGTTGGAACACCTATGGCTACCGGATGTAAGATGACAAAAGAAGACAAATAAAATGAGGTAAATCAAACCTTGTATAGATCAATGATTGGAAAACTAATGTATGTTGTTCATACCAAACCAGATATAGCACATGCCATTGGAATAGTTGCAAGATTCTCTGCTAATCCCAAAGAATCACATATGACTACTATCAAGAAAATTCTGAGACATCTCAATAACACCGAGGACTATGGCTTATGGTATAAAAGAGAAGAAAAATTTGAGCTACAAGGCTATACAGATGTTGATTGGGTTGGAAACATTGATGACCGAAAGAGAACAATTGGAGGAGCATTCTTCATGGGTGATAGACTTGTCACATGGATCATCGAGAAGAAAGGATTCATCTCTCAGTCTACTACAGAAGCAGAGTATGTGGCTGCTGCTGAAAAATTCTCCAATATTGCATGGATCAAATAGTTGCTAGAAGGTATGAATATGAAGATTCTTGAAACAGTAATTATCTACTGTGATAATATTAGTGAAATTAACATTTCTAAAAATCCAGTCATGCATGCTAAGACTAAGCATATTGCTATCAAGTATCACTCTCTGAGAGAACAAGTGTAAACAAAGGAGGTGATACTTGAATATCAATCAAAAGAATAATTAGCTGATATATTCACCAAGCCATTACGAAAAGATACATTTAAGTACTTGAGACAGAGACTAGGGGTCCATCCCTTGTCTATTGGTTAGTACGTTGACTAGAAGGTTGCATCAGCCTACACATAATCTGAAGATCATTCATGTTGATGCAAACACCAAGATGAACAGTAACAGATACATATGTACACAGTAAGGTACAAGTATGCACCGAATACCAGAGACATTGTATTGCTGATGGATAGGGATTCAAGGAGTATATTATATAAAGTGATGAAGATGATTTTTTTTTGGAATTGTTGTCAAAGGGAGAGATTATCTCATTATCATAAGGGAGGAAACTCATTATCATAAAGGAGATATTATCTCATTGATCAGAAAATATTATATCATTATCCATGAAGAGAAGTTCTTGAGAATCAAAAGAAAGAGTTAATCAATATTCAAAGGAAGAGAAATTGATTACATATCAAATATCCATCTAAGGGAGAGAAGTAACAAAGGGAGAGAGTTCATACAAAGAGAGATATTATTGTCAAAGGAAAAAGAGATTATCAAGAAGAAGAATAGTCAAGGCAGAGCACATATCAAAACATAGACATTAGATGCTACATCTATCCAGTGAAGGGATTGAAGATTGAAGAAACCATTCTGCAATAAACAAATCTAAGCTATTTGAGCTTACCGAAAGCCAGACATTTGTAATAGTTACAATAGGAAATGATTGATGAAACTATTATATTTCATATTGTATTAGTGATAGTATAGTATGATAATGCAGTATGTTGCCATCAATGCCAAAGGGAGAGATTGATGACATGTAACTGATTGAATGTTTGAAGATGTTAAGTTGATCACCGAAATGTAGAAAGATAATGCAAGACATTAAATCAGTTAAAGGATTGTATTGTCATTGATGTTAACTTGATATAATATAATCAATTATAATCAAAGTGTCAAAGATTTCAGAGAATTAGAGAGATAAAGATTATGCTTTCAATAATGTATAAAGGACAAGCATTCACTATGTGACTTCAAACACCGATGACTAGTGGAACCCGACGGACAGAGATAAATGAAAGTCAAGTCATAGTGATGCCCGAGAAAGAACACCGATGAGAATTACCGACTAGCAGAATCACAAGCATACCCGACAGCCAAAATCATAGTGTAAACCAACATAGAAGCCTGAGGAGAACTGGAGTGTTGACCGAAGCTATCAAAGTGTTAAAACACCGAAAGTTAACTTGAGTTCAGAAATGACAAAATATCTAGCTGGTAGAGCTAAATATAGACTTAATTGGTAGTTATCATTGTTTTCATTGACAAGATAAAGCTAGAGATGAGTAAAGGATTTAAAGTTGTTTTATCCAGTTGGCAATAATATCTCTGTGAGATAAAATAGGAGTTTTTATTTTAATCAGATTGGCCAAGATTTTGGATCACGCCAAGATCAAGAAAATCAAGAACCTAACAATGGTGATATCATGTCTATAAAGAGACAACTTAATTCATTATGAATTAAGGGAATTGAATGAAAAAGAGGATACTAGAGAGAAACTGACAAAGAACAACTTCATATAGTGTTGATCAATCAAGCGGACACTGAGCAATAGAGCATAGCATCATCAAGTAGAACAAAAGTGCAGCAAAGGTATTAAAAGGATATTTTGATCAGATTGATTTTATGAGCTTACAATAGATCTAAAAATCTGCAAGTATAACTTGTATATGTGAATAGATCATATTTTTTTAGTTTAACCATTGATTCAGAAAGTCTCTTAACCGAGCAATATTTAAAGATCCTTTCTATATTGAGATACATCCCAAGGAGTATCAAAAATTTGGATCATGAAGATAGCATGAGATGCCAGATACCATTTGAAAAACTAGAAGAGTTTGGACAAGGAAGGTAGCATAGAAATGCCCGATATCAAGTGACAAACTAATGTTTTAAATCCTTTAACAAGGTCACAGCTAACAGTGTGTTTGTAGCCTTCAACAGGGTTGGCTCTTCACCGAGCTCACTTCAGAAGAGTGAAAATTTTGGGTTATCAGTCCCAAGTGGTTTTTCCCTTAACAAGGTTTCCACGTTAAAAATCTATGTGTCAATGTGTTTATGAGTCATTACTTTAGTGTTTTGCATTACACATAGCTAATCT
Organism: Thuja plicata; assembly: GCA_018584345.1. Lineage (NCBI taxonomy): Eukaryota > Viridiplantae > Streptophyta > Pinopsida > Cupressales > Cupressaceae > Thuja > Thuja plicata. Next base: position 187,928 of record MU223618.1, on the reverse strand, counting down.
GAATTGATCGATATACTCTAAGTAATTTACTATTTTTTGGTAAATTGACAGACTGTTATTCGGTAAACATACAGAATAAGGTTTAACAAAGCATTTTAAGCAGTAGTAATTTGATAAGTATATTTGAAGGCATTCATCTTATAGGACTGGAGATAACTAGAGGCTTAACATTGTGGTACTAAGCTTTTGGGTTGATTAATTGGAATACTTTTGAGGCCACTGATTCACCCCCCCCCTCTCAGTTATTACTAACAGATTCTTCAGATAAGGAATCCCATTCCCACTTTTCTAAATCATCATCACTATATGATTCCAAACTTGCAATCTTCTCGTAGATATAGGGATGATTATTTTTAGTATATCCTTTTTCAAGAATACCTACCCCATATTTCTCATTATTAGAATGGAAAGTAGCTCCTATAGGTTCTAGTAATCCTTTGTTTCTCCTCCCAAGAGGACCCGAGCCTTGGTAACTCATTTTTTGCATCATTTCAAATCCTTTCCCATATTGATGTGTGGGAATGCTAATGTGTTGTACCCTTTCATTTTTTTCTTCTTCATCTTTTTATAACCATTTTAGGATGTTATTGTATTCTTCTACCTCATCTAATGTAGTAGCTATTACAAAGTTGTCATTATATTTTTGAGAAGATGTCTGGTATGTTGAAATAAAGAGTATTCTATGTGACTTTGGAGAAATTGGTAAATTGACCATTGATAAGGAATATTCTCCCACCCCTTTGTGAATGATCTTCAATTTTTTCTCAAATTTTTTTATTAGGGTATCCATCTTTTGAATGGGTTTCTTTTTCTTTCCCATTTTCTAGTTTTGAAAGAGTTAATTTTGTCTCTTTGAATGTTGAATTTGTACTAGGATCCTCTTGAAAATCCAAGCTAGGAACTTCCTTGGAATTGGAGTTAAGAACCTCTTTGGAATTTGAGTTTGAGAGCTCTTTGAAACTGGTTTTAGGATCTTCTTGAGTTATGCTATTTGATGAATCTAACATAAAGACCTCTCTATTATGTGAAAAAATGACATCTGTGACTGGTTTCACATGGTTACAATATTGAAATAGATTTAGGTCACCCTCAATTGTTATTTCTTGCCCAAGGTAGGGAAAATTTAAGCATTGGTGATAGGTAGAAGGAACCACTTGCATCTCATGGATCTAAGGTATACCTAAAAATATATTACAGGTAAAATTTATGTCCAATACTTGACAAATTGTCTCCTTTTGAATCGGCCCCACTCGAATTGGTAGAGTACATATACCCTTTGAGGGTCTTTCTTCATCATCATAAGATTTGATTGTTATTTTTCTTTTTGGATCCATTTCATTTTCAGTATACCCCAAAGCTTTGACAATATTTAAAGTACATATATTCAAACCAGCCCCTCCATCTATCAAGACTCTTTTAACCCCATACTTTTGGATGAGGAATTCAATATGTAGGGGTAAGTTTTGTGGATGATTCAAAGACATATCATCTTGCTTGAAAAAAAGATAGACAACATGGTGCAATAAGGTGACCAACCATGGTTTGAAATTTATCAACATCCAAGTCAGTAGGGATTGTTGTATAAAGTAAGGCTTATTCCAAAATTTATTTATGAGAAGGAGATATTTTCAACAACTCCAAGATAGAGATTTGAGCTAGATTTTTTAAAAGATGATCCACCAAATTGAATTGTTTTAAGGTAGATGGGGAAAATTTATTCATGGTTGTATTGTTGAATGCTCCTGGTAGGGTAATTTTGGATGCTTTCCCCCTAGTAATCACATTGGTGGACTCTTTTTCTTGTTTATCTTTGACTATGATGACATTGATGGTATTGTCAAAGCTAGATAAAGCATTGATGTTATTGTCATAATGGTGATAAAAATTGACTTTGTTTATCTTGTTGTTGTTTTTGTTCATTTTTTAAGATTCACCTTTCTCGTGATTCAAGAAAGGAGTTTTGAAGGCCGTGTGATGTTAATTATTTTTAGTTGCTTCTACTTAAATGGTTCTATTGTCAATAAGATCTTGGACAACATGTTTTAATCGCATGCAATTGTTAGTCTTATGACCTTTATTTCTATGATACTCACAATGATTTGAGTCACTCCACCATGAGGGTTTAACTTGGGGTTCATAATTTCTTGAATCGGGTAGAGTTATCATTTTGTTTGCGAGGAGTGTTCTTAGGGATGTCTCAAGGGGTTCTCCCAATGGAGTAAATTTCCTTCTTGGTGAAGTAAATTGGGACATAAATGGTGGTTTCGGTCTAGTGTTGTCTTGGTTGTTTTATTGTTGAAAGATTTATTGTTTGATGGATTGATATTGTTTTCTTGTGTGTTAGAACTACTAGAAAGATAGAATGGTTTAGGTTTAATGTTGTTCTCTTCTACCACTCCATCATTTACCAAGTTATTTTTATTGTTTTCAACCAAAATTTAGGTTTTTCGTTGTTGTTATTGGTTGAGGGATTATTGTTATAAGTGTTGGTATTGCTCTAAAATCCCTTGTTGTCTTTATATAAGTTAAGTTCACCCTTCTTTACCAAAGCATCTTATATTTTGATGTTATTTTCAATCATTTTGTCAAAGGATGGGGGACATTGGAGTTTTAGCCAATAATTTATTTGACTATTCAAATTGTTAATAAATATGTCCATCTTCTCTTTTTCAGGTATGCTTCTTGGGTATTTGGCAAAGATTTTTCTCAAAAATTGTAGGAAAGTAAAAAATGCTTCCCCATTTTTCTGTTTAGCATTGCCCAAATCTAGTATGGTTACTTCATGCTCAATGTTATAGGAGTATTTAGTCACAAAATTAGAGACATATTCTTTGAATATTTTAATTTCAGGTGGCAATTTAGAAAACCACTCCATTGCTTGGCCACCTAAGCTCCTAGGAAATAATCTCATGATATATGTTGGTTCATGGAGGAATTCCATGCTCAAAGTGCAAAATTAATCTCTAATGTGGTCTTGAGGGTTAGTTGCGCCCATGTATTTATTGTATTTTTGGAATAAGACATTAGGTGATAAATTTATTATAACCAAACTCTTATCAAAGGGAAACGAACAAATATCCTCTATTGTATGTTTCTTTGGACCATTTCCCCTTTGAATTTTATCCAATTGTGTTTGAAGAGATTGGATATGTTTAGTTAAAACTCCTAGAGGGTTAACCTCATCCTCATCTTGTTGTAATTAAGATATGTCATAGTCATAAGGAAATTTAACCCCTAATTGAGCTAAGGTCACGAAGTACCTATGTTTATCCTTTTTCTAACACCTTCTCCATCATTTTAAAAAAATGAAGTGTTTTGTTGTGATTCACTCACTTTTTCTTCAGTTATTTTTATTGGATTTAATGATCCAACATAAATAAATAAGTTATCAAATAGGATTAGGTGTCCAATGTGTTTGAGTTAGTTGTCCACAATTCTCAGTTAGCTATCAATAAGCTCGAATTAGTTGTCAGTCATATCTAGTTTGTTGTCAATTGTATTAGTTTGTTTTCATGTGTATTAGTATAATTATAGAATCTTGGTGAAGTCATATGAATCTATACATTTGTAATTTCCAATGATTAATAACAAGCTTTAAGTTTAGTTTCTCTGTTTTTTAATTTGCTATTGTTCTATTTTTCTAATTTGGTATTGGAGCCACCCCTATCTCAAAAGAATTTGCTACTGTGAGAGTGTAAGCCTGGTTCTACTGCAAATCTTGTTGTTGTGCAAAATTGAAAGGTATCTTATTACTTTTGGATTGTAGAAATTATAAAAATGGATATGCCTCTAGAAAAATATAATGGTCATAATTTTCACACATGGAAAGTGAAAATGCAAATGCAATTGATGAATAAAAGTTTATGGGGTATAGTTAATGGCTTTGAAGTAGTACCTACATATGTTAAAAGAAATAAAAATATGGGAAAGAAAATGTCTGGTATGAATGAAATTGAAGGTTACTATTGTAAAAAGGTAGGGCATATTGCGATCAATTGTAAAATTGGTGCAAGTGACCTTATCAAAGGTAAAATTAAAGAATCAATAAATATAGTTATTCATGTAAAACTACCAAATGTTGTTAGTGATGATGACATCATTGAAAATGAAGAAATTGTTTTGTTTTGAAGAAACCAATGCTTTGAAGATAAAAAAGGATGTAGTAGAGGCTAGAGTGATGCTCAATAGTTTGAGGTGATAACATATCAGAGAAGATATACCTCATTATGTTTACGAGATAATCATGTGCGGATTGGTGTCCAATAGTTCAAGGGAGATCTGAAAATTTGGAAGCTTAGCATTATACCTTTATGAGGGTTATGAAGAATTTCATGTGCAAATGGTGTCCAATGATTTTAAAAGCTTGGATGATAGCTGCATGACTATACCAGCAAATAGGAGCAACTTGAAGAAGTCTTACTAGTCTATGAACTATTTTCAAAGAATAGTTTCTACATAATGTATTGTTTTTCTTTATGTTGATGTTTTCACATTAAGTGGGGGTGTTGGAAATAATTATCCAAAATAAATAAATAAGTTATCAAATAGGATTAGGTGTCCAATGTGTTTGAGTTAGCTAGCCATAATTCTCAGTTAGCTGTCAATAAGTTCTAGTTAGTTGTCAGTCATATCTAGTTTTCAGTCAAATCTAGTTTTCAGTTGATAATATTAGTTTTTTGTCATGTGTATTAGCATAATTATAGGATCTTGGTGAAGTAATTTGACTCTATATATTTTTAATTTCCAATGATGAATAACAAGCTTTAAGTTTAGTTTCTCTATTTTTTAATCTGTTGTTCTATTTTTATAATTATTTCTTCATGTTCATGATTGGTGGTGTTATTATTGTTGGTATTGTTGTGATGGATGTCATGAATATTAGCCCTTTTTTTCCATGTTAGATTGATTTTCTTGAACTTGATCCTCCTTGGGGCTTGAATTCACTTGATGTGTTTGATTTGCTGGTGATTCAGGTTGATTATTGTGTTGAGGTTGTATTTCTTCTTGAAATGTTATGACTTTAATGTGGCCTTGTTATTATTTGTTTCAAAATGATAAGATATTGTCCTTATTTTTGGCACGAAAGTAACTCTTGGGTTACTTATCGAATCAATTTTTCTTAATGATTAAGGCTTTCTTCAAAAATCTTGGTTGATTTTACTAGAAACAAGCGATATGATAAAATTCCAGTGACATTTTGATCAAAAGTGAAGTGTGTCCTAAGATGAAGTCTAATAGAGAAAGATCTATCTCTATGATGAATACTTATGATAGATCCTATTTTTTTTGGTTCTAATAAAATGACATGTAATCCTTGATAATGAAATTTTCAAAAATTAAGCATTGAGATATTTTGACAACACTTGCGATTTGGTGTGATTTAATTGGAATAATGTAAATGATTACCTTGTTTGAAGTTATAACAATGGTGATTTTTCTTATAAAACACCTATTTCTATTCATAAGAACTTTTAATTCAAAAAGATATCCAAAAGATAACAAACAACCACACTCAAGCACATATCTTTGTGAAATAAAAATAGCCATAACATCAAGTGTATGTTCTCATAATGTTTCCATAAGGTTTTTCACAAATAAATCAATTGAAACAAGTTACCTAAGGACATTTTTATTTTCCATGGATAATGAGGTAAGATTTCTGAATTCAGGATTCTGTTCGAATAATTTTTTGAGTTTTACCTCCCTTTGTGGAGCCTCCCACCATTATAAAACAACATTTCACACAATCTGATAGGATTACTAGAGGAGAGCTATTGATCAAAAAAATTTCGCCAATCACCCCATTAAGGATGAATTCTTTTTATTTTATAGTGGGTTGGATTATCATGGAAAAAATTGTTGTATCCCACTTTGGGCCATCCCTCTCATCATCCTCATTAAGGAAAATCTTGGGAGGTGGGCCCACTATGGCTCAAAGAAAAAATAAACTACTTAAAAGAAAATTGAGGTTAAGATAAATCTGGTATTTTGATCACCTTAAGAAAGGTGAGAGAATATCCCTATTATCTTGATTCTCCAAAAACCACAAACACATGATTATTTCTTAGACCTTTTCTATTTAAATGGAATTTAATAAGGTTGCTTAGTTAGGTTATGTGTTGGAAACAAATTTTCCAAAAGTGAATGAAAGGTATATGAACAAATTTATATTTCAAATTTATGTACCTTTCACAATGTCATGCACATTTTTGAGGGTTTTCAATTTCATATACATTACCTCAGTGATCTTTCTAACTACTTAGCATCCAACGTTCCCATGAACGTTAGTCCAACATCAAATGAGAAAAGTGAAGGAATGCAAAGCAATGGATAAATGATAAAAATACTTAGAAAGTTTAAACATCTATATTGATCATAGGTATTTGATAGAAATCTTTATATAAGTTTATAATCATCAAATATCTACTATATTCTTTACCTTCCTTATCAAGTTGCACATCTTCATTTTCCCAATGTGTCCTCTTATCCCACTTGTTTAATATCTTAGCCTCCTTTTCTTGGAAATTATTAGGTATTTTGAATGTAGCTTTCTGAATTTTCCTTGATTTGATTCCCTTGGTCATGTGAAAAAAATCAAAATACAATAAGTCTTCAAATTATCAATTATGTAACCAATTCTAAATTCTCCCTAACATATACCAATGAGATGAAATAAATACCAAATGAGATGAAACAAGAACCATATGAGATGAAACAAAGATTGTATGAGATGGAACAAAGACCGTATGAGATGGAACAAAGATTGAATGAGATGAAATAAAGACTGGATGAGATGAAATAGAAACTGTATGAGATAGAACAAAGATTGTATGAGATGAACACAAATTTCAAATTGAGATACAATAGATTTTGAATATGAGGCTCTTTTGACCATAGGCCCACTTATTTGAATTAGATGAAAAATTATTCATTTCGAAGGCACACTTTTGTCATTTTCCAAGGATCTCTGTGATGTCAATTCTACAAAAATGCTTGTAGAAGCGATATTAGAATGTAGGAACCTTGTCCTTTTGTGAACAATTCCTTCAATTTGATCTCGTTAGCTATCTGCATGTCCTCAAAACATCAATTACTCTACAACTTGTCATCTTATGTAACAAAATTTGAATGTTCATATCATAAACTGAATGAGATACAATAACAACCATATGAAATACTTCAAAGATCAAATGCAAACTTTTATAGATCAAATGTGAACTTTTATAAAAACAAAAGTGCAAACTTTTATAGACCAAATGAGATGTTTCAAATACCAGATGAGATGTTTCACATACCAGATGGGATGTTTCACATACAGGATGCAAAATTTCAGAGACCAAATGGAAACTTCTTATGCTCAAATGTGAACTTGTTCTACTCAAATGCAAACTTCTTTTTCTCAAATGTGAAGTTCTTCTGCTCAAATGTGAACTTCTTCTTCTCAAATGCAAACTTCTTTTTCTCAAATGAGAAGTTCTTATGCTCAAATGTGAATATGCATTGTCAATACTTCAAAAAAACTTAAAAAATAATGTTAGAATGCAGGACAGTAGGCCCCATGGTGGGCGTTATTTGTGTGTGTCACAAACCTTCATAAAAACTTAATTTGACATGATTTTGAATCAAATTATTGATCTAACTAGTTAAATAATTTAAAATGAAATAATTCAAGAATGTTCTATGGATCTCTATTTACAAGCATTTTAGGTATACTCTTAGTTACATTATGATCCACAAATGACAACCTATAAAGTGAGAATATGAAGCTATGATATATGATGCAGAATGGATGTAAATTGCTATCTTAAATGATCAAAACAACTAAATTAAGATGCAATTATCTATTTTAACAATGCTTGAATGAATATACAAGATGAAAACCAACATTATGTCTTTGTTCTGATGATTGTCGAAGCACAATTGAACATTATGCACTTGTTCTATATGATGGTTGATGATTGTGGAGGATTTGCACTAAGAATGCTTACTATTTATAGGATTTTCCAAGGTGTAATAGGCGAGTTTAGATAGCCTTAGTCAAAGCATGGTTGAGGTTAAGGGTTAATCATGTGTCCCCTTTGAGTGGACAAGATTGATTTCCAAGTTTGAATGGTCAAGATAGAAAAGTGGTTTTACAATCCATGTGCTCTCTTTTCTCTTTTCCCATTGGTTGATTGATTTTTTGTCTTGTAGTGGTGGGTGAGAAGTATCAGGATTTAATTAATTCAAAATAATTAATTACTTTAGCCATGTATGATTTATTGAATTGAATTTAATCAATGGATGAACTATGTAATTAAATGATTAATTCAATTACCTAGTTATTTGATTTACTAATTTTAATTAATTCAAAATGGCTTGTATTTGATTGATTTTTACTTTGACCATTTTTAGGTGTATACATCATTACTCAATGTAACCCTACAAATTATATGAAATTAAAAATGGAACTCATATCGTCTTATACTATTAGTAACTTAGATGGTTATGTGGGCTATGCCTCATTTCCAAGATTATAGGAAAAAATTGAAAGGCGACTACAATTACATGATAATTATTGCAAGGTAAACATGATGCATGATACTGAAATATATATAGTTAAAAACAATCTAATTTTTACTAGATAACTTACTTTACAAAATAGGAATGTGGTGGTAGTGTATTCTGTTGATGCTCAAATCAACAGATTGGATTTCCTATGGACTTGCCAATCCAATGTTGGGAAACCCAAGTGATTTGGCCAACTAACAAGTCACAACCAAAGCAAGGTTGGAACATCTGCAATTATGGCTCTGCAAAACCAAGGCTGGTAGGCTTATACCTTGACTTATCCTTCAAGTTACAAGGCTTTTTATCGCAGATAAGAAACACTTCAACCTTCTCTCTCAAGTATGGCAAGGAACTTGAAAGAAATATAACTAAAAGCAATATATCATGAACTACAAACTGAAATACTTTAAGTAATTGAAATAATGTTTAGTAAATGTGTATGTAATTTGAAATGAACAGATAGATAAGATATTGCAAAACTATAAACAATGAACTGAATAACTATAATCCAAATAATGATTAGACCAGTGCCTTATTCTACCATGGGCAATAGAGTCAAAATCATTCCAATCTTATGTTCAACCTCAGAGACAGTTTTACA
>MU223618.1:144806-167098 GCA_018584345.1 Thuja plicata | reverse complement strand
AATGAATGATTACACATCTATTTATACAATAGATTGACCTATTTTAGTTTCACGTATTACAAAGATAACTCTATGATCAAAGGTTTACAACTTGACCTTGATCTCCTAGTTTGCATATTTTCAATCAGTTAGACTGATTAAAACAATTACTATTATCTTGCTTGTCCCTCAAGAAATGGTTTTAAATCAAATCAAAGCTCTAAATATAAAACATAACCATTTTATCTAACGTGGAAGTCAGATCCACTTTTCTTGGAATATAACTGACTTTCGGTGTGTGATGTTTGGGTTGCTCTGAAAGTCTTTCGGTGTTCCTTCTGTGAACTGTCCGTCGGGTTCCCTTGCTCTATTGGGTTCCTCTATTTTCTACTCTTTCGGTTTATAGTGTAATTTTATCATCAGGTTCCTCTGTCGGTTTCCTCTTCAACATTTTTGGTTTGCACTGTAAAAGTGTGTCGTCAAGTTTCTCTATACTTAGCACTTTTGGTTTGAACTGTAATCTGTCTTTTGGTGTAGTGTTACCGATGGTTCAAAGAACTATTTTCCATTTGCATATACTAATGGAAAAATAATGTCTTCAAGGTTTACCTGATTTCAGAAAAAAAAAAAAGTGGCCACTTATACCCCCCATTTTGTTCACCATCTTGGTGCAGTTACCCAACTTTTGTGCTCGAGTCTCTTGTGAATGTTATTAGATCTCTTCACTACCAACTTAAGATCATGGATTCAGTGCACCTATGGAGTCATATAGTATCCATGTGTGTCCATCCATGAAAAAAATCACCTTTACCTTTTTAATATTTCATGTGGTAATGAAGTTCATTCCCTTTTAGAGTTCCCTAAAGTGTTTATCTAGAGCAAAGGGTTGTAGTTCTTGAGTGTCATTTTCTTGATTTCATCCATACCCATTAATTTTTTTAAATATTTCATTTTCTATAGCATGTATGTAAACCGAGAGATGTTCTTTTAGGTTTTAGTCTAAAGATATCAGAAAACCTTAAAAATATTTTAATCAAATTTTATTTGTGATGTGTCTAGTCAATTAGATTATACCTACTTAATTAACTCTAGGAAATTCGTAGTTTGGTTTGAAGGACCAATAACACTTGATAGTGATGACCACTTGTCTTATTTAATGAAACTCTTGGTCTACCAACTTGGATCCCATAGACTTCAACTTGATACTTTGGTCTTCAATTTTTTTTATTAGGCAATTTGGTTCCAAAATAAGAAGAATGTGAAAATTATTCTAGATTTCACTTAATATATGTCTATGTCTATGAAACATAGCTCTCTAGCCTTGTGATGCTTAATATTTTCAAAATTTTAATTTTGTAAAGTCCTTTAAGAGTTGATAACTTTCCATTAGGTTAGAACTTGTCTATGTGTTCAAGTATGTTATTCCATACGATCTTTGTGGCCTTAGAAGATTAGGTTAACCTCGATTAAATTACCTTCTCATGTCTAGCAATGTCAAACTTAGACCTAGAAGCATCTTAAGTCAAAATTTAAATTAAATTAGTCTCCAAGGTCTTAAACCCATGAATATGTAAACTTTATTTCACCTAGAATCATTTGATCATTTGACTTGTATCTATTTTCTCGTGTCTAGGGAAACTCACATATTAGCCAAAGGACCAATAAAACTTGACATAACTTGCTAGATGTATACTCTCAATTCCCTTAGACCATAGCACATGTCACTACCAAGTCTCTTGTTAAGTCTAGACAATAGTCCATGCCGTGCTACCAAGTCACATAAGCACCACCCTACAATTATGTACTTGATAGCATAAATACCATTGATCTAACGACACTCGTCAATTTATTTTCCATTAGAATTTTAAGGCGTGATAAAAACATAAGCATGAACTTGAAAATACAAGACCTCTAGAATTTGATGAACAAATTTTTTAAGAACATCACATGTGAGTCCCACAAACTTTGAATAGATATTTTGAATTTCAAACTTCAACAACTTAATTATAACGCAACTTAGAATTAGAAGAAATAAAACAAATTAATATTAGACACAAAATACTGTTAAAATTTTATTTTAAAAATAGAAAATCTAGATAAACATTACATTAATAAAATTTATTGCATACAATGATGTCTAACATATTCTCTCATAGCATGATGTCTTTTTGAGAAGGTGTGGTGATGATGACGATGATACAAATATGTGAATTGATGTTGCTACTGTGCTCAGAACTAATGAAGTGTCCAAAGTCTTTCTACTAAGCTTCAAATGAACTGAATTTTTGTGCGTATGAGAGATGCAATTATGAAAATTCATTTTGTTTACTTACTTCTCTTGGGAAACGATCCTTGTAGTGAACAATTTTGTAATATATCATAAATAGGTATACTATATTGAGATTTAACCCTTTGTGGTTTTTCCCTAATAGGCTTCCATAATAAAAATCTGGTGTGTTCTTTTGTATGTTGATGTGGATGATGCTTCTACTTCAATTTCTTTGTTGATTACTTATTTTCCTTATGATGAAATTAAGTAAAGTAAATGTGGATGTGCAAAAGAATAAATTTATGACATTTTAGGAAATACTGATTCACCCCCTCCCCCTCTCCCCCCTCTCATTATTTTGGTTTTTCAAACACTTGGATGGTGTAATAATTTCAAGGATATTTTTTTTGACATGGTAGTGCAAACTATAGGTACAAAAACCACTCAATATATTTCTACCAAATATTGGTAGTAAAATGGAAATTTCGACCACATAGATTTAATTTTTTTTTATAAGGTTTGGCTGCTAAGCTTTAGGTGTTAGGAAAATCGGTATCAAATGCTAAATTTAAAGACCCCACACAAAACCCATTATAATTTTTAATTTATTTTCATTCCATGAATGAAGAGTAAACATCTCTAGAAGCTTATGTCTAAGTGGAACTTATAGAAATACATATATCTAGTCCCTCAAATAAATTATTTCATATCTAGTGGACCAAGGCATGTATTCTAGTTGACTAGGAATTACCATGTCCACAATATTAAATTATTTGAAATCCTTGAAATTAGAAACTATCTTCAACTCTAATTTAGTAGTCTTCTTCTATTCCAAATGTTATAGCTTTCAAGCTTGAGTCTCTTGTGGATTCTATTATATCTCTTCAAAACCAAGTTAAGATTATGGATTCAATGCACTTATGAAGTCATGTGAAGTATCCAAGTGTGCTCATCCATGAAAAATAGTGCCTTTACCTTTTTAATATTTCATGTTGTTTAATGAAGTTCATTCCCTTTTAGAGTTGCCTAAAGTGATTATCTAGAGAAAAGGACCATAGTTCTTGAGCATCATTTCCTTTATTTCATCCATACCCATTCATTTTTAAAAATATTTCATTTTTTATAGTATGTATGTAAATAAAAATATTTTTCTATAGGTTTTAGTCGAAAGAGATTATTGGAAAACCTAAAAAATATTTTGAACAATCAAACTTTATTTGTGACTTGTCTAGTCAATTTGATTATATCTACTTAATTGCCTCTAGCAAATTTGTAGATTAGATTGAAGGACCAATAAAACTTGACAATGATCATCACATGTCTACTCTTGACTCCCTTGGGCCACACTAGTCCATGACATTGACATGCCATAGTCACACCCAAATTTACTCAATTACCACCTTACAATAATAGACAAGATTTTCAATACCACAAAAAATTGAACACTCCCTAAGATCTATTAATTAAGGTTTTGGAGCTTTCGAGGAGAACACAAGCATTAATCAAAGAGAACTTTATACATAAGACCCCCTCTAAAATCTATTTAATGAAACTCTTGGTCTACCAAACTTGGATCCCATACACTTCGACTTCATACTTTGGACTTCAAATGTTTTTATTAGGGAATTTGGTTCCAAAATAAGAAGAATGTGAAAATTGTTCTAGATTTCACTTAATATATGTCTATGTCTATGAAACATAGCCCTCTAGCCTTGTGATGCTTGATAATTTCAAAATTTTAATTTTGTAAAGTCCTTTAAGAGTTGATAACTTTCCATTAGGTTATAACTTGTCTATGTGTTCAAGTATGTTATTCCATACGATCTTTGTGGCCTTGGAAGATTAGGTTAACATCGATTAAATTACCTTCTCATGTCTAGCAATGTCAAACGTAGACCTAGAAGCATCTTAAGTCAAAATTTAAATTAAATTAGTCTCCAAGGTCTTAAATCCATGAATATGTAAACTTTATTTCACCTAGAATTATTTGATTATTTGACTTGTATCTATTTTCTCGTGTCTAGGGAAACTCACATATTAGCCAAAGGACCAATAAAACTTGACATAACTTGCTAGATATATACTCTCAATTCCCTTAGGCCATAGCACATGTCACTACCAAGTCTCTTGTTAAGTCTAGACAATAGTCCATGTCGTGCTACCAAGTCACATGACAAATCACAGTTCACATAAGCACCACCCTACAATTATGTACTTGATAGCATAAATACCATTGATCTAACGACACTCGTCGATTTATTTTCCATTAGAATTTTAAGGCGTGATAAAAATATAAGCATGAACTTGAAAATACAAGACCTCTAGAATTTGATGAACAAATTTTTTAAGAATATCACATGTGAGTCCCACAAACTTTGAATAGATATTTTGAACTTCAAACTTCAACAACTTAATTATAACGCAACTTAGAATTAGAAGAAATAAAACAAATTAATATTAGACACAAAGTACTTTTAAAATTTTATTTTAAAAATAGAAAATCTAGATAAACATTACATTAATAAAATTTATTGCATACAATGATGTCTAACATATTCTCTCATAGAACATTAATGTATCCCCAACTCATGAATAATTTCAAAATCCATGATGACATGTTGGTCCAAACACTCAAACTTGCCAATAATATTAAACCCATAAATTATGTCCATAAATGGCTTCCATAAAAATATAAAATTTCCGTGGTGAGTCATGTTTGAACAGCTCGTAAGTACTATTTTTAGCTCGAAAACATGTGTTTGAAACAATGTAACTTGACGGCCTTCCAACCACGAGTTTTTTAAGGGCTCAGTTTCATTGCTTCCTCACTAATAAAATTGACGCCTGGTTTCCCGTTCTAAAACTTTTTAACTCTAGTTAGGTTTCCTTTATGAGATAAATTATATGAGCTTTGAGTGATGCTCACTTTTCTTATTCTAATAATTTTCAAATTAACCATCTCAACTCAAAGTCTTAATGCCAAATTGAATCTAATAGAATTTGCAATTCTTAACTTTTTGTATTTTTTATATTCAAAGTTGGGTTTATTTTATATTCTTCTTACTAATTATTTTCTATTGATTTAATTATAAAATATTTCAAATTCTACTGTAAGGTTTTTGATAAAATTATTTTTGATATTCATTTTTGTTATCTAAAAATTTAGTGAGTTTGAGGAGCATAAAGAAGTACAAAATTAAGCAGAAATTGTCAATAGTTGAATTATGGTATTTACTAATTTTTATCTCATGGATTTGAGCAAGTTTGTAAGTTGCGAAGACGAACCTTGACTTGAATTCAAGAAATTTATGAAAGAGTTGATAATGAATGATTATGTTGGTACATTTTTGTTACTACCAGCTAGGGTAATGTGTCTGGAAGATATCTATAAGTTTGTTGATGTGCAAATTGAAGAATATGATAATGCGAAGATAAAGAATTTTGAAGATTCCCTTCCCTCTCAAGAGAAAGTTCTCAGTTGATCGTTGAATTAGGGCACAAGGATTTGGACATTTGGAGTGAGTTTCCTATAATTATTGATGAAGAATTGGTTAAAATTGTCTTAAGCAAAATTCATGGTGACTGTGTGTGGTTAGATTGATCGTATCAAATTACTAAGGAAGTCCTAAAGGTTGTTACTGGACTATGTTCGAATGGAATTGTACCTATGATGAAATCTATAAGAAATAAGGAAGTTGAAAGTTTGATAGGAGTAATCTCAAATCATAGAGCTTTGTGGATTGATACTATAACTAATCCTCTGCTAAGATATGTTGCTATGGGTTACCTATAAGATTTACTTTCAGAATAGAGAAAGTTCCACATCTACTATTATTATTTATGTTGCTTATCAAATGGCTAAGGAAAGAATGAACTATGACTTGAGTGAATTGTTGAGACAACAAATATTGTACAATCTTATGCTAACAAACAATGAAGGATATGCATTTCACTTTGGATCACTTGTTGTATGCTTTTCATTCTACTTCTTCAATTAGTTAAAAATGAAAGAGAATGTTTTATGGAATGAAGACTTGCTTGTAGGAAAATAAGTTAGAAGATACTAGGATGGACTAGAAAACAAGAACAATTCTTGCAAAGAATATTTCTATGAGCTTTGGAAGAACATGACTTCAAGGTTTAGAATCCCAGAGAATTGTATTGAGGTGTGTAAAGATAACATTACCTTCTTGGTTGATACTGACAACTGTTTCATGGAAGCAATTATGCCCTGGAAGCTCTCATTGACATGTTTTAGATATGAAATCAGTGCAGAGGATTGTATGTTGTTTGCAGATAAACTTCTTAAATGTCACGTAGACTTAACTACAGACAAATTTGGTACTTATGAAGAACTCACAGGACCGGATGATACATGACATGTTTCTTTAGAAGGATCTGCGTCTAGAACAAAAGGAATAGGAATTCTACAGAGGCCCCATCTCCAGTTTCAAAGAAGAAAAATAGTAAAAGGGAAAATATTGAAGTAATTAACATTTATGATACTGAATAGGTGTTGAAGTTGATGTCAAATAGAAGAAGATAATTGTTGCACAAGAAGATAGACCTAAGGAACACTTTGGTTCTTCTAATGATGACACCTTTGAAATAGACAAGGTATTGAAGATGCTCGAGCAATTTGATGGTATGAAAGCAATAGGGGATGTATGGCTATCATGAGGTATCTTATAACAATAAAAGGATCAAAGAAGCATTGGTTATTGGTTTGCTCCAAAAAACCTTGTTACCAGTGTTGTTGAAGATTTTCTCTTGGATATTTTAGTTGAACTTATGAATGAACATTTGACTATGAAAGCTACTAAAAAGGAAGAACCTGACTTTGAAGATGAATTACAGAGAGTTATGAGTAGGAAGTGTGTTGCTGCTAAAAATAAATTGATTGAATGCATAAAATACATGAGTAAATATGTTGGTGTTGTCACCCAGAACTATGTATTGACTCAGGTGACTTGCTGCTATTGAGAACCACAAATAAAAGATCAATTCTATTGAGTCATAACTGAATAAATATGCTCAATCATTTGATATATTAAAAGAAAAAGATAATGTTGAAAGAAGAAAGATTAATTCATTGCATTTGGAACTATCTCTAGTGCAAAAATAGAGAAATGAATTCATCAGATAGTTTTGTACTGTTAAAGAGATAATTGAAATAAAAATGAAATATTTTTCCCATCTACTAGATGACACTAAGAAAGCTATTTGAGTTTGAGTGTGTTAGATGATTTGATGGGTGATATTGATTTCCTAGTGCAATGCAATAGTCAATGTAAAATGTTGTTTTTGATTAAGTGAAAAACAAGTTTTGAAGGGACCCGAAACCCTTTACATCCTCACTAAAGATAGAGCATTAAGTATTAGCATAAATAAGATAGAGACTAAAGACACAGACAAAAGGATAGATGGCACAGAGAAACAAAAGGCCAACACACAGAAAAGGCCAACAAAGAGCCAACAAACAACCAGCCTAAAGGAGTCAATGTAAAATGTTGTTATCTATTGTTAGTTCTTGGAATTCTTTTCTCCCAGAACTTAATGAGAAGTGCAAATATATATTCCATAAAAAATGTAATTAAGTCCCTTTTCTCTTTCTTCTATATAACTTTGTTGGTGATAGGGGAAGCTATGTGAAGGTATCTTGATGGAAAAGGGGGAGTGTATTTTTTTTGCTTTTTGTTTTTGGGAAAAGTAGTTTTGAAGGAGTTTAGTTGTTGGAAAATTATCTTGAGGAGAGTAACTATTTTGGCATGTTGCCATTAATGACAAAGGGGGAGATTTTGTTGGTAATATGAGAAGGATAATGTTGTGCATAGACTATATAGGTTATCATTGATGTCATAATACTTTTTTTGAATTATGATGTATTTGCTTTGGCAATTCTATGATTCTTCTCTTCATGTTTTGGTCCACATTGTCCCTCTGTTATAGATATGAGTTTGTAATTTGGAAAATATATTTATGAATAATAGATGTACCTATATTTAAGTTATCACATGTTATGGATCTACATAATGAGAGATATATGGTTCGTAAGTTCAATCATTTTTTCAGTTGCTCTGTTTTCTTTATAATGTAACAATTTATCAGAATATCTGCAATTCATCAAATGTTTGTTTTTTTGGTCGTGTGGTTTGGGGTAAGATTAAGTATTGCTTGTAATGTGTGATTTCCAGCTGGAACTAACTTTCATTGTATCTTGGCTGACTTATTTGAGGAAATGCATGTAGTATTTTAGAAGAAGCATGTGAAGTATTTTGGGAGTTGACTTATTGGTTAAAGTGTGTATGGTTGGCTTAAAGTTTTATTAGAGATGTGTGTGTGTGTGTGTGTGTGTGTGTGTCTTTTTGAGAAGGTGTGGTGATGATGACGATGATACAAATATGTGAATTGATGTTGGTACTGTGCTCAGAACTAATGAAGTGTCCAAAGTCTTTCTTCTAAGCTTCAAATGAACTGAATTTTTGTGCATATGAGAGATGCAATTATAAAAATTCATTTTGTTTACTTCTCTTGGGCAACGATCCTTGTAGTGAACAATTTTGTAATATATTATAAATAGTTATACTATATTGAGATTTAACCCTTTGTGGTTTTTCCCTAATAGGCTTCCACAATAAAAATTTGGTGTCTACTTTTGTATGTTGATGTGGATGATGTTTCTACTTAAATTTCTTTGTTGATTACTTATTTTCCTTCTGATGAAAATACGTAAAGTAAATGTGGATGTGTAAAAGAATAAATTTATGATATTTTAGGAAATACTGATTCACCCCCTCCCCCTCCCCCCCTCTCATTATTTTGGTTGTTCAACACTTGGATGATGTAGTATTTTCAAGGATAGGTTTTTTTGAAATGGTAGTGCAAACTATAGGTACAAAAACCACTCTATATCTTTCTACCAAATATTGGTAGTACAATGGAAACTTCGACCACATATATTTAATTTTTTTATATAAAGCCTGGCTACTAAGCTGGAAGTGTTAGGAAAATCAATATCAAAGGCTGAATTTAAAGAGCCCACACATAACCCATTATAATATTTAATTTATTTTCATTCCATGAATGAAGTGTAAACATCTCTAGAAGCTTATATCCAAGTGGTTTATAGAAATACATATATCTAGTCCCTCAAATAAATTATTTCATATCTAGTGGACCAAGGCATGTATTCTAATTGACTAGGAATTACCATGTCCACAATATTAAATTATTTGAAATCCTTGAAATTAGAAACCGTCTTCAACTCTAATTTAGTAGTCTTCTTCTATTCCAAATGTTATAGCTTTCAATCTTGAGTCTCTTGTGGATTCTATTAGATCTCTTCACAACCAAGTTAAGATTATGGATTCAATGCACTTATGAAGTCATAGGAAGTATCCATGTGTGCTCATCCATGAAAAATATTGCCTTTACCTTTTTAATATCTCATGTTGTTTAATGAAGTTCATTCCCTTTTAGAGTTGTCTAAAGTGATTATCTAGAGCAAAGGACCATAATTCTTGAGCATCATTTCCTTTATTTCATTCATACCCATTCATTTTTCAAAATATTTCATTTTTTTATAGTATGTATGTAAATCAAAATAAAATTCTATAGGTTTTAGTCGAAAGAGATTATTGGACAACCTAAAAAATATTTTGAACAATCAAACTTTATTTGTGACTTGTCTAGTCAATTAGATTATATCTACTTAATTGCCTCTAGAAAATTTGTAGATTGGATTGAAGGACCAATAAAACTCGACAATGATCATCACATGTCTACTCTTGATTCCCTTGGGCCACAGTCCATGACATTGTCATGCCATAGTCACACCCAAATTCACTCAACTACCACCTTACAATAATAGACAAGATTTTCAATACCACAAAAAATTGAACACTCCCCAAGCTCTATTAAATAAGGTTTTGGAGCTTTTGAGGAGAACAAAAGCACAAATCAAAGAGAACTTTAAACATAAGGTCCCCTCTAAAATCTATTTAATGAAACTCTTGGTCTACTAAACTTGGATCCCATACACTCCTACTTGATACTTTGGACTTCAAATTTTTCTATAAGGCAATTTGGTTCTAAAATAAGTAAGAATGTGAAAATCATTCTAGATTTCACTTAATAACAGTTTGTGCCTATGAAACATAGATCTCTACCTTTGCAATACTCAATTATTGTATAACTTTAATTTTGCAAAGTCCTTTTGGAGTTGATAACTTTCCATTAGGTTAGAACAAGTCTATGTGTTCGAGTATGTTATATTATATGATCTTTGAGGCCTTGGAAGATTAGGTCAACCTAAATTAAATTTCCTTCTCAAGTCTAACAATGTCAAACTTAGACCTAGAAACATCTTAGGTAAAAATTTACATTAAATTAGTCCCCAAGAACTTAAAGCCATGAATTTGTAAATTGTATTGCGTCTTGAATCATTTGATCAATTGACTTGTATTTGATTCCCCATGTCTAGGAAAACTCACATGTTAGCCAAAGGACCAATTATGTGCTTGACAGTATATATACCATTTATCTAAGGGCACCCGTCGATTTCTTTTCCATTAGGATTTTTAGGTTTGATAAAAGGATGAGCATGAAGCAAAATGAACTTCAAATATAAGACTCCCTCTAGAAATTGATTAATGAAATTTTTACGAACACCAAATGTAGACCCCACAAACTTTAAATTGGTATTTTGAACTTTAAATATCAACTACTTAATTATAGGAAAACTTAAATTTAGAAGAAATAAAATGAACTAATATTAGACTCAAAGTACACTTACATATTAAAAAACTTGTTTTAAAAATGAAAAATATAGATAAACATTCCCTTTATAAAATTTATTGCATACAATGATGTCTAACATAGTATTGCTAAAGCATTGATATATCCTAACTCATTAATAATTTCAAATCCATGATGACATGTTTGTTTCATGTCCAAACACTCATAAGCATGCCAATAATATTAGATCCATTAATGGCTTCCATAAAAACATAAAATTTCCCATTCCATCATAAGTGAGTCATGTTTGAACAACTCATGGCTACTATTTTTAGCTTGAAAATTTGTCTCCTCCCAACCACGCGTTTTGTAGCACCCAACTTCATTGCTTCCTCACTAATAAAATTGACAGCTGGTTTCCCTTTTTAAAACTTCTTAACTCTAGTTAGATTTCGAATATGAGATAAATTACTCTTAGTTAGATTTCGAATATGAGATAAACTTCTTAACTCTATAACTATTATTAGTCCAAGAATTTTTAAATTACTCGCTCACCATCTCAGCTCAAAATCTTGATGTAAAATTGAAACTATTAAAATGTTCAATTCTTTGACTTTTGTACTTTTTATATTTAAGATTGGATTTTTAAAATTTGGGTTTGTTTTATATTCTTCTTGCTAGTTATTGTATACTGATTTAGATACAAAAAATTTTAAATTGTTGTGTAAGGTGGTATATAAAAGTATAATTTAAATGATTTTAGTATATCTATTAAAAGAAAAGAATTTAAAATTAAAGAATATAATAATTAGAAAGCGTTATATCAATATCTCTAGTAACGTATGACCATGCATATTGTATGATTATTTAGCATGTCTACAATCTTTATCACAAGTTGTTAAATTGATCCACTCAGAGGTTTGACTAAAGAGAACTAGACCCACACTCAACAAGTTTGTCAAAAGTATTTATTACTAATTCATTATTGTAACTCTAGATTTTTGAAAGCAACACAAACTTGTTTCCAAATCACAAGAGTTCTCAAATAATTTTCACTCAAATATAATTAATTATTTTATGTACTAAATTGTATTTTGCGCCTCAATATAAAACCAACTCAATTTCATGTTTTGTTTGGGCCCCATATCTAAATATAATTCAATTCATTATCTACCATAACATTTTGACTTAATTGCTTAGGGACTCTCCAAGACTGTTTTTAGATATTGTCTATGTGTTTCTCTCTATTGTTATGTACGTGGTTCAAAATCTAGAATTTTTTGAAGTGCTTGGTCAAGGTTATGTTCAAGAGTATCTCTTTAAGGTAAATTTCCACCTAGGTATTCAGGGATCCGACTAGTTTGCTGGTTTTGTCCTAATTGTCACTCTCTTCTCCATTATCTAGCTATGAGATGACTTGGCCATTTCTTATGTTTACAAAGCCTTGTAGATTGGGATCTTAAATGATTGTAGCTTACTTAAAGAGTATACTTGTGTTGCACCATGCAAAGTTAAATGTTCATATGATCTCTAAAGTGAATCGTATATTTGACACTCTGAGATTCCTATGATGCCATGTCATGCCTTAGCTTAGCCTCCACAATCCCTCTCTACTGTTGTCTTCTACTCCAATTGATGGATTGTGATGTTTTTGTTGTTGTCATTAATGGTTGTCATTGATGCCAACCTATTCTAGTTGATTGGATGAGGTTCAGTTTGATGCTTTGGTGATCTGGAATTAGTGTGCTCCAGATGTTGTGCTACATTGATCTATCTTTGGTTGTGTTTATTCTGGTCACATTCTTGTTGCAAGATGTTGTGCTACATCTTTTTGGGCCCGCACCGATCTGGATATTGAGTAACGTGTTTTGGCAATATGGTGTACATTGTAACATATGAATTCTATTCATTGGTGCTGAATATCATGGTGATGCGTAGCGTGTTGTTTTGTGTGAGGATTTTTTCAGTGTGGTCCACATTTCATTCCTTTCCACCACGGGAATGTCTTGTGGTGACCTTTTTCAAATTGTATTTGGCCGACCATGAAGATTGAGAATTAACATTGTTCTTGGTCGACATGGATGTATATGCAAGCAATAAATAGTATATGTAAAGGATGATTCTGCTTGATATGTATGCAATAGATGCGATGTGATGCGAACATGAAAAGATAATTCTAGATGTTCTGAAGTGTATGAAAGTGTGCAACCAGAGGCAACAAATTGTAGAATTCTTTTGCATTGCAGTTACTGATAGTTATTTAAGTGATGAATTTGTTTTCTCATTTTTTATTATTTCAGTAGTGAGTCATCTTTCAGCTGTGATAGCTAGTGTTTGTACTTTGGGTAGTGAACCCTACCGACAGTGAGCCTACCTACAATGAGCATATTGGAAGTGAGCCTCTATTTTAAAAATCACCCTAATCAATGTCACCTTAGTCAATGTTTTCATAATTGAGAATTAGTATTCTCCATGGTTTTTTCCATCTTGGGTTTTCCACGTAAAATTTGGTGTTCATTGTGCCTGGTGTTCTTATGAGATTTCTAGTTCATTTCTATTTTGGTTATCTGATTGGATCAATATTGCTACCAGATCAAATAAGTTTGAAAATATTTTAGGATAACTGATTCACCTCCCCTCTTAGTTATCCGAGACTGTTCAAAAATTGGTATCAGAGCTTTGGTTCCTTGAAGGAAGAGCTTAACTGCTTGAGGTAAATCCAATGGTGAACAAACTGTCAATCTTTATGTTTGATGGAATTACTACAATTTATGGAAAGTGAAGATGAGAGTTTACTTGATTTCTCTATGCTACACCACTTGGAAAGTTGTTGAAACAAGAAATTTAATACTAGTGAATGGTCCTACTACTGTAGACGATATTTTGGCTTATGAAGAGAATGAAAAGGCAAGGTATGCTATCTTTAGTGCTTTATCAAAGACTAAGTTAACAAAAGTTATTTCATTGTACATTTCTTATGAAGTTTGGGAAAAGTTGAAAGAAATTTATGAAGGAAATGATATAGTTAAATCATCAAAGAAGTTGACTGCTAATCATAGATATGAAAACTTGAGAATGGAAAAAGCTAAAGATATAACAAGCTATTTTTAGAGAGTTGACAATGTTCTGAATGAAGTAAAAAATTAAGGAGGTACTCTGACAAATATGAAGATGTTATGGAGAAGATTCTGATGACTTTGCTAGAGATTTACAACTACAAGATCTCAAATATTGAGGAAATTTATGATCCAAATAAATTCACAAGAGATCAGCTCTTTGGTACTTTGACCACTTTTGAGTTGAGGAAATTTGGAAAAGAAAAAGAGAAAACTGAAACAACCTTTAAAGCCACAAAGACAAAAGATGACCCAAATAGTGAAAGTTCAAATGAGTTGGAAGCAAATTTCATAAGGAAGCTGAAGAAAGGTACCAAAATATACAAAGGTATGTTACCTCTTAAATTTTTTAGATGTGGAAATATTGGTCATATAGAAACTAGGTGTCTAGAAAAAGGAACAAAAAAAAGTTCAAAAGATTCAATAAGAAGGCCTATTATGTTAATGAAAATGCCAGTATATCAGATGATGAATCAGATAAAGAAGATTGCTCTTTTTTGGTAGAAAAGTATGAACCTAGTTTTTATATCTCTAACATTTTTCTGGGATCTAATGGTCACATTGAAAATGCATTATATGTTAGAAGAAATAGAGATGAATGACTTATTGATAGTGGATGTTAAAATCATATGACTGGTGATAAAAGTAAGTTTGTGAAACTTGAAGATTATGATGGAGGTCCTATTAGGTTTGGAGATGAAAAAATGACACAGATTATAGGAATTGGTTCTATTACTTTTGATGGAAAACATAACACTGACAATGTCTACTATGTGAAGGGTTTATATCACAATACTTTGAGTGTTGGAAAGATGTGCGAAAATAGTTATGATGTTGTATTTCATGATGATGGTTGTGAGATCAAGAAGAAATTCAGAAGTGTTATTATAGTTGGAAAAAGGACAGGTGGAAATATGTATCAACTAGAAGGAGAAAAGAGATGCTTATTATCACAGTCCTATGACAATTGGCTCTAGCACTAGAAGATGTGTCAATTTAACTTCAAGAATTTGGTAGGGATAAGTTTAATAAGAGTACTTAGAAATTTGCAAATACAAAATAAACCAGACATAATTATTTGAAAAGGATGTCAATAAGGAAAGTAGAAAAGAAAAATTTCAAAGGAAAAGAACAATCATCTACTGGTTTGTTGGATCTTGTATACATTGGTCTATGTGATCTGACCAGAACAAGAAGCCTACAAGGTGAGAGATATTTCATGCTTTTAATTGATGACTATTCCAAAATAACTTGGGTAACATTCTTAAGAGAAAAATTAGAGGCATTAGAAAAATCCAAGATATTCAAAGCAAGAGTCAAGAATGAAGTTAAAAGAAAAATCAAATGTTTGAGATCTAATAGAGGAGGAGAGTTTACTTTTGATGAATTCAACAATTTTATGAGAAACATGATACTAAGAGACAGTTATCTGCCCCTAGGACACCACAAAAAATGGTGTAGTAGAAATAATTAGTCAAATAGTTCAATAAATATCTAGAACAATGATCAAAGAAGTAGGTTTACTGGAGGTCTATTGGAGAGAAGCTATACAGAAAACATTATATACTCTTAATAGGGTACTTTTTCAAAGAAAGCATGGAAAGACATCATATGAGTTATGGCATGGAAGAGTTCCAACAATAAATTACTTTAAAAAATTTAAATGCAAGTGCTACATTCAAAGAGATGAGGACAATCCTAGAAAATTTGACAACAGAGTTGGTGAAGGCATATTTCTAGGATATTCTACATAAACAAAATTGTACTAGTGTTATAACAAGATACTGGATATGATAGTTGAAAGCGTGAATGTGAAGGTTGATGAAGGTAAATTCACATAATTTATAAAAAAACATACCAGATATGAATTATATGAATCCGATAGCAAAGAAAATGAAGAAATGAAAGAAGAAGAAGAAGTTGGGGTTTCAAAATGTTTTTACGCTCCTATAGATGGATTTTAAGGAGTGGTTAGCTCCAAATATGGGGATATCTAAGGTAACTAGACCAACTATAGGGACATGACCGCCCTCTACACTTTTGGTTCTGCAAGACCAAGGTGGGTACACCTAATCCAGCTTAATATACAACACTTTACAATTCTCTCTAGATTTAAACAACAGAAAATGATAAGAAAGTGTTGAATGATAACCACTCATTCATTGACTCTCAATTACCATGAAGAAAATACAACACATAACCACAAAACTTAAAAGGATCTTGAAATGGTTTTGATTTAAATTGCAGAATGTAGCCAAACCCAACCAAACATGTATCACTATAGAAAGTACTAATTTTTGACTAGTGCTTTATCCATTGGGAAATATCTCTAATGTAGATACACAATACATAAACCGACTATTGTTAAAGATTCAAAGCCATAAATGCATTCACCCAGACCCACACTTCTTATAAAATCCTTATGCACACCAAATGAATCTATGTCTTATCCAGAACATCATTTAATTTGATCCTAGATCAAAACTCATGAATAACAATATACACATAGATAAACTCTATGCAATGAATCAGAAAACTCAAAACTCAAGAAATAAACACAAAGGAGAGACTTGAATCTGAAGTATTTGCATTAAGTATGAAGAATCATGTTCCTGTATACAGTTTGCTTCAAATACACAACACTTCAATAATGGAAAAAGACCTAAATTTTTTTATTTCTATTATGACATAGTCTAATACAATCTTCTATATCTCTGACTGAAAACTAGAACCTCAATTGACAATCCCTCTTTGGACCCCAAAAAACTAGAACCCTTACCAAGTGAAGAAAAAAGAACAAATAGAGGGAGAAAAAACCCTAGACTTAATCTCAAACTAATACTTGTCTCCTCCCAAAATCTGATTCTTTGCCTTTTCCTTTGCCTTTGAAATTTCTAAAATCCTCCCATGAATGCATATTCTTTACATTTGAAAAATAACATTTCCTATATTTTTCTCACTTTTACATAACCTATGAAGATTTAAGACAATACAACATATATTAATTTAATTCTAAAGTTATATTTCTGCACTTTAAAAGTAATGTTTTCACACAAGAGTGCTTTGATCTTGCCACTTGTCCCTTGCTGATTGGTCCAGAATCCACCCAATCATCACTGGGAATCTCATCCAATCCTTCCTTCATCTTGTTAGCCTGCCACGTGTTGATCAGGCGTGGTCCGACAATGGTATCCTCCGAGCACCTTTTGGATCATGGGACCACGCTCGCCGTTCGATCTTGCCTCAGGTTCACGCACCATCTAAGGTTTCTCCGCCACCTATTGATCGAGAGTGAACCCATGATGGTATCCTCCAAGCAACTATTGGATCATGAGATCGTGCCCACCGTTCGATCTTGCCTTGGGATTTATGCACCATCTGAGGAACTTCACCATGTGTCATCTTCTACATCATCCACCTTCTGCTCTATCATCACTAATTTTTCACCACTGCCAGCCACCACATTACTTCCAGTTGGGTAGGGACCCACAAAATTTATTTAACCGCCAATGTCCATCACGCCCTCCAACTGAGCCAACCAAGCGCAAGTAACCAAAGCCCACTTCTCTCATTCATTTTACATACAAATTGTTTGCATATAAATAGATTTCAAAAACTCCTCTTACCACAAATGTGGGGTAACGCCCTCATAGCCTTTGCTTGCAAACTCATGCCCTACACAATGCATTTTATTGAATGTTTGTATGACTGGGTTTTCAACAAGTCTGGGCATTCTCAGCCAATATTGTTACGTGCAAACTATCTACCATATGTTGCACACGTCTTTCATATTGGTAGGAGTCGTTGAATCTAGATTTTACACCTGCAAATTGCAAATGCTTTGAAAGTTTCCAAAGTTTCAATGAAATAATACTTTAAAATCTTGCACAACCTTTGATGGATGTCCCAACTCTGTTCAAAAACTGCCACTTTGGCACAAGCAAGGAGATGTGCTGGCCAAGTTTGTGAAAGTGGGCTCTACACCAGCAAATTGCATTCGCTTGAAAGCTTGCATCGCCATACTCCAAACTTGGAATGTAGCATAATAGAAGTCCTCACTCTATTTTGAAAGGCTTCCATGCTTATCGAGTAGGCAGGGAGAAATGCTAATAACGGTGATAGACTGGCATCACATTTTTCTTGCACATTTCCAATGCCCCTTTACTTCTTCCTTGTGTAGATTTGGAGAGATGCTAGTACTCTATTCAAAGAATTCCATGCTTTTTGCGAGATTGGAGGAGGACAACAAAGTCATAGAAATCACACTTTACACCCGCCAATTTGCATTGGTTTGAAATTTTTTGACCCTCCTTTCACAAAAAGATCTTACAACCACTTGATTCCAATAATTTCTCTCAGGGAATTTGTGAATAATTCACAGGTCTTGTCTATGTTCTGACATTTTGCGTCGATGAACATCTGTACCCTAGTTTGAAGATTGTCCATTATGAAAGGTTGGTAGAGGTTGTAAGACTTGGTTCCATACTCTGTTCCAAGGTTCATACAGTCATTGCACAGGCTCAAAGGATGTTGGCAAAGGATTGTGGAATTTCATGTTACACTTGCTAGTTGTATTTTCTTCAAAGTTTATGAAACCATTTTAACAAACCATTTCCTGCAGTCATTGCACCCCAAACATGTTTAGGGGACTTTGAAAAACAATATCATGCCACTTATGACAAAAATCCCTCTATCATTATGCTTTAAAAAATGTTCATATGCTAATTCAGAACCTTGATGGATACCAAAACCATTTTGAAATCTCCGCTTTAACACATTTGACCAACAAAACCCAATTTTTAACCATTTTAGCAGGTACTCAAAATGAGTAAACTGCTTTTGGAATTGCCCTTAAAAACTAACTAAAGCACATCAAGGGACCCCAACACTTGGTGGACACGATGATTGGCATATACACACTCATTTCATAAAATAATTTTGCATAACTCTCCATGAGGTACAAAATATACATCATCAAAGTTGCTCCTTCCAATTACTCTGCAATTGATACATAGGAAACATTCTGAAACTCAACTTAAAACGCCTCAGATGAAAATATTAAATGATCCCCTAAGAATCTACCATCGAACCAACTTGATCATTGAGATGTAGAGAACACGTGCGCCAGGGGAGAATACCAGATACCCTCAGATTGGTAAGTTATTTATCCTCAAACTTACCTATCTTCAACTTGTTCTGAAGACGCATAATCAAAACACAAAACTATTAGTATGAATTCAAAATAACTAAGAGGAGGGGGGGAATTAGTTATCATCAGGTCTAGATGTACCCATATAGAACTTTAAATCAACTTCAACAACTCAGATCTGCTCGACAACAATAAACAATAAAAGTGTGCAGTTTACTGTACTAATGAAATAAGCTTGGAGAAACTTAATAGTAAAACACAACAATAAAATTCACACATTTTGACACCATGATTTAATGCGGAAACCCAATATGGGAAAAACCACTAGTAACATGCTACCAAAATTTTACTCTTTTGAAGTAATGCCCTGCGAGGAGCCAACCCTGTTAAAGGTTACAAAACACACTGTCAAATGTGACCTGGTTAAAGGGATTAATCACCCTGTTAGGAGTGGCCTTGTTAGAGGACTTAGAATATTCCAATTTGAATGTCACCTTGTTCAAAGAATTTATACAATGACTGTTAGGTCAACCTAGTTAAAGGATTTGAACTGATATAATGGTTAGAAAGTAATCAGCAGGTGTGATCTGATTCATACAACTTACTTTGCAAATCCAGATCCAGTTTTAGCTCTAATGCTAATTCATTGAGTGGCCTCCATTCTCATCTCAAACTTTATATTTGCTTGGAAATCTGTCAAGTAATCTCTCTCTACTTCTCTGTTCAGCCTTCACTGCATAGGCCTTGCCAATCAGTCAATTAGCCATGCAACACTTTGCATTCCACTTCGATACATTAATAATAACCACAGTAGGTTATATTAAACCTCTTCATCTAGGTTAGATAAGTCTTTTTTCGCTTAACCAAGATCATAAATCTTACGTTAGGTCATATCCAATGGATCTTTCCATCTTTACATTTAATTTACTTCTCCAATATAGTCATTAATTAACTATTGAATCCATGCGCTAATAATGGTTTCCCATGCATTAAATGAATATGGACCAATCTTAATTAATAATGCATATCCCAATAAAATCAATTATGTCAACCATAGATCTCAAATCTCATCAATAAACAAAATACTGATGCTCGGCATTTCACTATCTCCCTCAGCATTTCATGGGCGCTCGACATCATCTTTGCTTTGCTCAGCATCACCTTTCACTTTTCTCGGCATTGAATTTGATTTTCTAGACATTGACCTTCCAGTGAACTGTCAGTGCTGGATAAAAAACGTATCACTTTTCCAAAGTGCCAAATGATCAAGTACCCTGGTTTATACTCATAACTCAACCATTTCCTTGGTCTTCTTGTTATCCCATTCTTTTCAAATCTTCATCAATCAATGGATAAGGTACTCAAACATACAGTGATAGTCTCACCAGTTAAGGTTTGACATCAATGACAAAATAACAATTGTCTACATTATATAAATCTTTCCAATAATCTCCCTCTTTGGCATTGATGGCAACACTAAACTATAAAACAATAATTTCCAACCAATGTTACCATACAATCCAAAAGTGTCTGTGTTCCTGATATGAACAAATCTTTATTAATGTCTTTAGCTTCATTCTGAGTCCCTTTGTGTCCATAATCACACTGATGTTTTCTGTTACTATTCAGCTCCCTATTTTAGTAATATCTCCCTTGTATCTATTGTTTTAGCAATAATCTCCCTCTTTGACAACAATGCCAAAGATGTTGACATCTTTATCATGCATATTTTTCTATACTAATCTTTGTATCATGTTGTTCCTATCATCTTTGTGTATGACTAATCTACTTTATGGTTCTGGTTTTCCACTTCACAGTTTTTAGGCAGTATCCTAAAAATGTGACTTACTGTGCATCAATGTGTCAAGTGTTCTGATTAAAACATTTGATGCAATAGTACCATTTAGTACTAGTTAGCCTCAGCTAGGGGAATTACCCCTAATTTACCTCTTATATTCTCATGAGCATCCTTGGGTAACGCTTTTGCAAATATGTCTGCCAACTGTTCCTTAGTGTTCACATATTCCAGTCTCACTTCCTTCTTCTGTACCAGCTCCCTACAGTAATGATACTTGATAGCTATATGTTTTGTCTTAGAGTGCATTACAGGATTTTTAGAAATATTAATGGCACTCGTGTTATCACAATATATGACAACTAGTTCTGTGATTTCCTCTTTCATACCCTTCAGTAGTATCTTCAACCACACAATGTTTGAATAGTTAACTACTGTTTCCACATACTCGGCTTCAGCTGTAGATTGTGAAGTGCAATTCTGTTTCTTGATTGTCCAGGAAACTAATCTTTTCCCCAAAAGAAATGCTCCTCATGTGGTTCTTTTTCTATCATCAACATTACCAGCCCAGTCAAAATCAGTATAGACTCTGAGTTCAAACTTGACATTCTTTTTGTAATATAGACCATAGTCTTCTGTACCTTTCAAATATCTCAGAATTCTTTTTATTGCCATAATATGTGTCTCTTTTGGATTAGCAGAAAATCTAGCAACAATTCCAACTACTAATGCAATATCAGGTCTGCTATGTACAACATATTGCATCTTACCAATCAATGATTTGTACAGTGTTTGATTTACCTCTTTTGTATCATCATTCTTTTTCAACTTCTGTCCAGTAGCCATGGGTGTACTCATTGGTTTTGAATCTTCCATACCAAAAGTTTTTAGTATCTCCTTGATATATTTTGATTGTGTAATATAGATACCATTCTTCATTTGATGTATTTGTAGTCCAACAAAGAATTTTATCTCACCAAACATAGACATTTCAAATTCAGTTTGCGTCCCCTTTGAAAATGCCTTACATATCATATCTTGTCCATTGAATATGATGTCATCCACAAAAATTTCAGTCAATAAAATTCCTTTACCTTGCTCTATCTTCAAATACAGATTGCTGTTGTCATTAGTTCTTGCAAATCCAATCTTCATCAGATAATTGTGCAATCTTTCATACCATGCTCTTGGTGCTTGCTTCAGTCCATATAACGCCTTGTGCAGTCTGCAAACCATGTTCCTCTTACT